>JAURVB010008194.1:0-31386 GCA_033002965.1 Piper betle | reverse complement strand
TGTTTTCTATAAAACATATCCTTTCATCTCTTGGTCTCAATGTTCTGTTTGTCTCTTCTGTTTCTGTATTCTTCCAGTACTCAAATACATGAACTATGGAACCATTGATGAATGTGCAGAGACTTTTCAATGTCCCATTGAGATACGCATTGATGGTCTCCGTCTTCACAGTTTGAATGACGTTGATGTTCAAGATGATGCAAGAGGCGGGTTCGGACGTGGATGGGTTCACCATGCTGAGTGTGGTGGGGGCTTGCGCTGGGCTCGCGGCTCTGTCTTTGGGTGTCTGGGCTCATGTTTATGTGATCAGACGCTGCAAAGAGGATGTGGGTGGTGATGTTCTGATGCAGAATTCGTTGGTTGATATGTATGCCAGGTGTGGGTGTGTGGATATGGCTTGGCAGGTGTTTAGTGGCATGAACCGACGCAATGTTGCTTCGTGGAACGCCATGATTCTGGGTTTTGCGATGCATGGCCGCGTGAAGGAGGCTCTGGAGACGTTCTCATCTCTCTGTGGCGCCGAAGGCAATCATGTTGTGATCAAGCCGACGGCAATCAGTTTTACCGGCGTTCTAACTGCTTGCAACCATGGTGGGATGGTGGGTGAGGGGAAGAGGTATTTCGATATGATGAGAGCTGACTATGGCATTGAGCCAGAGATTGAGCACTATGGGTGCTTGGTGGATCTTCTTGCCCGGGCAGGGCTGGTGGAGGAAGCCATGGATATCGTGTCTGCCATGCCCATCAAGCCGGATGCTGTCATATGGAGGTGTCTACTTGATGGTTGTAGCAGGAAAAATGCTAGTCATGTGGAGGTCAGTGAATTGGTAGCTCGTCGAGCTTTCGATTTGGAGGGAGGGACGGCGTCTAGTGGGGCTTATGTGCTCCTATCTAGAGTGTATGCGTCGGCAAACCGATGGGATGATGTTGGCCTTGTGAGGAGATTGATGGAGGAGAAGGGAGTGAAGAAGGAGCCCGGGTGCAGCTCAATGGAGGTTGATGGGGTGATTCATGAGTTTGTTGCCGGTGACACTTCCCACCCAAGGTCGGAAGAGATATACAAGATGATAGAAGAAGTTGAAAAGAGGTTGGCAGCTGCTGGTTATAGGCCGGATCTTTCCCAAGCTCCCATGATAGCAGATGTTGACGATGGGAAGGAGCATTCTCTGCGCTTGCACAGTGAAAGGCTTGCCATTGTCTTTGGGCTTCTGTGCTCTAGGCCAGGCGCTCCCATTCGGATTATGAAGAACTTGCGGGTCTGCAACGATTGTCACACAGTCACGAAGCTTATCTCTAAGGTTTATGGTGTAGAAATCATAGTGAGGGATCGATTGAGGTTTCATCGGTTTAAAGATGGTGCCTGCTCTTGTTTGGATTATTGGTAAACCGATTACTCAATCAGCTTGATGAATTTATCATCTGATACTGCATGCAGTGGTGGTTGGTTATATTTGTCCTGGAACCATGTACAAAAATTCTATACTCAAATGAAAAGCTTTTAAGAAATGAAATGCATGCAGTCTTACGATTGAATGCTGAGCATGTCTGGACGAGGTGATTGAGTAATTGGGCCGCAAACGAAGTAAAAACGAAGTTGAATCTTCAATATATTATCAGATTTCTCAAAGTGAAATGCATGTAATAACAGGAGCAAAAGCTGCATCGATCTTCATGAAAGAAGAAATTAGGGTACGTGATAGGTATGATTTGAGTAATTGGCTTAAAAAGACGAATGATCATTTAAAAAATCAAAGCTTGGAACAAGTTTAATTTCCATGATTGTAGCTTGGGATTGAAGGGGGTAGAATGTGCTTAATGTAAAAGGGGTGTGAAAGAGGTCCTGCAGGTCAATATATAATTCTTGGATTCCTATACTGAAGTGCTCTATTTACATTTTATCATGTTCTTTTTCGTCTAAATAAGTCGTATTATTGCAGCAAATTGTTCCTACTACACAACCGTCCACCAACCTCGACAACAGACTAGTTACAGTCTGCGCTTTCTATTGGGCTGCAATAGTATTTACTTTAAAAATTCTCTTAGTTGATACGACTCGGGCTGACCGAGTTAAACTCTATAAATAACTTCATAATAATTGATTCTCAAAGTCATAATATCAAAGTTATCAAAATATGTTAATTTTATTTGAGAGTAGCTAAATTAACATTTTTAAACAATGTAAACCATGTATTTATTAATTTCAAGTGTTAAAAGACCAATATATATTAATTATATATAATTTTTTATTTATATAATTATAAATTTAATAAAAATGATTTCAACTAGCTTAGAGTCTACTACAAGTCAATACCAAGTCGACTCTACTCTATGATTTGCCAAATTGAGTCCAAATTTTGAATTTTTAAGCTATGGCAACAAGTGGTCGATCGGTTTTCCATTTTATGAATTGTTTCAAATTAAATTGAGATAAATTGACTCAGTACCTTTTTAACCGTTTAGAAAAAAGTAAAAAAATGGTAAATTTAATCACATCACTTTCATTTTTAAATGTTAAAAAAATGGCAGGACCTTTTACCATTACCGCTTCACCAATTTACCGCTTTATTTGAGTAATTGTTTATTTTTAGTAGTAAAATTTTAATTTTATTATTTTATATAAATAAAAAATTATTATTATTCATTTGTTTAATTGAAATTTTATATTATTATATCTTTTAAAAGTCAATTTACCATAAATAGTGTAAGCGGTATCTACTTTGTGATCTTTACATAAGTTTTACGCTGTCAAAAAATTATGAGTCAAATTAAAATTTATTAATTATTAATTATTTACTTAGTGATAAAAAAACGGCCAACGTTGAGGTAAAACTGACGGTCTTAAACGGTGAGATAATGATAAATAGTTGGAAAGTGGTAAACAGTAATGATACACGCCGACCATACGTAACCAGACTGCACGCAGCTGTACACTTACTTACACAAGCTAAATCAAATTAGCCTCTTAACTATCATCCCAGAACAAAATTAGTGGATCATTTGCAGCATATTAAGATAGATTGCATGCCTTGATCGTGAGGTCAAGTGAGAAGAAGCAGCATAGACATAACTATTATATCGGCCACAAACCAAATCAATAGCAAAGCGAGAACAACTTAATTAGTATATATTTTTACTAAAAATTCAGCCAAGATAGTTTCATGCATGCCTTCGAAATTATGAAGGGCAGAGAACAGCAACAAGATTAAACTTAAAATTGGTGACAGAAACCAATCAATTATATCAAAAAATGAACGGAGCCTGTGCAAGCCCGAAACAGAAACAGAAACAGAAACCATATCTACATTACTATCTGCTGCTTTCATGCATCCTAAGATTAAATCGTTGCTTTGATGCCCAATTAAAAAACCCCAAAAAAATACAAACAAAGAGATGGGAATGGATTCCAAATCGACTGCGATTTCCAAATTTCGATATATTCCCAAAGGGAACTTGTTACTAGTTACTATTTTTCAAAAGGAGAAGGAAAGTTTTTTTTTTTTTGGATCTTTCCCTGGAAGAAGGATTAGAAGATTCACCTTAGTGTTTTTTAAAATAATCTGGATCGTCTAAGCAGGTAATCTGACGGCTGTGTACGTGAGTCCTATCGCCGCTCCGTATAATTAAGTCGGTTGTTTCCCTCGATATAATAAGCCCAACAATACTCGTAAGATCAGAAGCGATCCACCGTCGTCCAAATCAAATCAAAGCAGCGCAATCTTTGTCTCTCCGATCAAAGCCCAGCAAATAACTCCAACTTGGGTTGTTCAAAGTTAGATTAAAATCAATTTGATTCGATATTCGACTCAAAAAAATTTGATTTAAATTTTAACTCGAATATTAAACTAGTCACATCTGAGAATGTGGACCTGTTCAACTCGGTTTGACTCAAAGTTTAGTGCTTTATATAAGAAATATGATATTTGACTCACTCGCTAATTCAAATCCCGTTTTAACTAATATATACACCTACTCATGGCAAGTATTAGTCGATTTTTTATCTCTCGTCTCATTTAAAATTTGATAAAACTATATATAAGTCTGGAAAAAGATTTATATAAAAAGTTCAAAGGTAATTTATGGTAGATCTTGTTTTCGAAAATATACTCGAGAGATCTTATCCTTGAGGTTATTAATCCGGAAAAGTAGTTGATTAGATAGCTCGAGTTAAGTGAGATCCAATAAAATGTCATTTAATACATCCTGAAAGTAATAAAATAATACACAATAAAATAAAGCGTAAAATAGAAAACAAGTCCTAAATAGGCCTAGTAGAAGCTCTAAGTGTGTGCTCCGCCTAGGCACGCGAGCTCCTATTCCATACCTATACATCCAAATTAAATACTAACGCACAGTATAATGTATGAATACTACACTTCTCATCAATCTATACAAAATAATATCTACTTACACGTATTTAAATTCAAACTCTATTTATGCATGATTAAATTATCTTTAATATATAATTATATCAAACTTGGGATATTCTAATTATAAATTAAATTTTAGTATGAATTATACAAAAAAATAATATCAATAAATACAAATAAAATTAGCTTAAACTCGAATCGATTTGAACTCAAAATCAATCAAGCCAAACTCGAGTTAAACAATACTCTACTCGACTTGCTAGACGAGCACCCCTAACTCGTACAACTCCTTGGGCGATGTCAACCACGCCCGAAGTCTTGGTATCGTGTATTTGCCATGGTCGTGGCTGTCATCAACGTCTATATTGTTTTGATCTATAGCGCTGCGCCGGGAAGTATTCACCAACCCCTTAAACGTTGCAACCCTCATCCTCCTCCCACTATGCGGCCCTGCCTTCTACTACTTACTTTATTTGCTTTTCTGTATTAACTTATATCTTTGCTCCTTTTGTTTTAAAATTAAGGAAGTGGCGTGTGCCATATTCTTCCTTTCTTTAATCTTAATTTTGTTGTATTTTTTAACTCTTTAATTGGATTTTATGAATTGAATTTATTTGTATATTAGTTTATTTTACTTTATATTTTATTTTCCCCCTTAATTTATTTATTTTTATTTTTATTTCTGGTTTTATTTTGATTGATTGTATTTATTAGAATTTTATAAATTTTGTTTGTTTACTTAATGGCTCTATCTTTTTTAAGTTATTTATTAACAATATATACTAATGAGATACGTAATTAAATTCTATAATTTTAAAATATATATATTAAAATAACTAAGAAAACAATTATAATTTTATGTTAAAACTAAGTTGAAATTTTAATCAAGTAATTGTTTATAAGTAAATGATTTTTAATTTGAGTTAAATTTAACTATTCAAATAGAAATTTATCATTTTTAAAATTTCTGTTTTGTATGAATTATCTTCAAATGTCTTCTTAGAACAACACCAAAAAAACCTTAATTAAATATTTTTTTACGGATCTATAAAATTATTATGGGGCTCAAATCAATCACGATATAAGAAAGGTTGGAACATGACGAGACTTTGGGGACTGAAAATTATAATGGGACTGAAAATCAATTCAGTGCTTTAATAAAAACTTAGCCGCTTGTTTGCATGATGTGCACCAATTTTTCACTCCTATCATATATTATTTCTATATTTACTTATTCAAAGTTTTACATGAATTTAATGTATCTTGGAATAAAATACAACTTTGTTGCTATTTGCCCTTTATTTGAATTAAAAAATTGATTTATTTTGAAATTTTTGAAAACGAAGTCAAAGGACCTCGAGGGTTATTAATCCGAAAAGTCTCATCATGACTATTTGGCCCGTGTGGAGTGGGATACAACAAATCCACCAATCAACACGTCAGCTTACCTATTAAAGTAAAACACGACAGAGTGTATAGAAGTCAAAGTAAAAGCGAGTCCTAAATGGACCTGGTAGAAGCTCCCATCGTGGCCACGCGCCTAGGTGGGGAGCTCCTATCTCTATACCTACACATTAAACTAAAAGTTAATGCCCGTTTATGATGCATTTACACATCCTATAGCACACACACACATCAAGACACACTCACATCAATCCATATAAGATTTCCTACTCTACGTTGCATTAGATTACGATACTTACTTAATTTACCTAATTAGTTCCCTAGCATTCATTTTAATACAATTCAATCAAGTAATTCATATTTTTATTTACAATAGAAATATTTTAACATATCAACCCATCAATCCTAGCATGTTGTGTTAATAATTATCACCCTTAAGAAATTAAATCAGAGTTAATTATACCTCGTGTCATTAGCAATTGATGACAACTAGGGTTTTATCGCGTAGCTCGAGACTCAAATTCGACACCCGATGGCGTTTGAAATTTCGATCGGATTCGAACTTGATGAATTTGGTGGAAGATCCAACGGATTTTAACGAATCCAATTTTTGGTGGTTTTTTGGTAGCTTTTTGGCAATTTTTCGGTGAGGCAATCAGAGCTATGGGTTGGACTGGCTTGGTGAGCTCGACCCAATGGTGATGGTGATGATGATGATTGCCGACAGCGGAGATGAGTTGGTCGGGGCCAGCCAGCTTGTCTGATCGCGCCCTTGGCTGGCTTCGGTGGCGGCTTTGGGTGTGGGGGAAAGGTCACCTAGGTTGAGGGAAAGGATGTCGGTAGCACGGTGGCAGCAGAGTGGCACGGACGGCTGGTGAATCGACGTTGGGAGTGCGGTACAATCACGCAGTATTGGGGCTTCATGGAGGTTGGGCGGCGCGCCGGGGATGCTCAGGAGCTGCATGACGATGACACGGTGGTGATCAGCTCGATCAATGGTGGTGCGGTGGCAAGAGGTAGCGTCAACAGTGACATTTGGATGGTGAAGGGGCGGCGATCGGGGTTTAGGGGAGAGAAGTGGTCAGGGTAAAGTCTTAGGGGTAGTCTCATAAATAAAACTTGACTTGAGTTTGACTCAAATCAAAAACAATAACTAATTCGTAATAAATCCTAAAAATCCAAAAAACTTGGGGGGAGGGGGAATCCCATAAAATATAATACGTACCATAACATCACAATGACATGTTCTATAACTAATAACCCACTCAAACTGCTCTATAACGTGTCCTAATGTATTATTCGGCCTAAAAATAATTCTACAATCAAATACAAAAAAACAGCAAACTATCATATACTTTGATAACTTATTTCTCACCATCTTTCTGACGTTATCATCATATACTCAGGTACACCTAAGTCTCATTACTCATAACTCATGGCTAGCCTCGACTCAGCATGTTGTTCATGAAACTGTCTCGCTAACGTAAAACTCTTACTCGGGTGCATCACCATCTTGAAACGTCGAGGGTAAATCTGGTTTAGTTTAACGGAATCCAATAAATTCGGTTCAGTCACTGTTAATATTTTTGAGTTGGTTCACGGGCGAACCGAAATAAGTTATTACAAAAATAAATTCTAATTACAATAAAAAATATTAAAGGATATGAAACGAATCATAATTACAATCTACCTATCTATATATCTAGAATAATATATAGAATTAAAGATTTTTAAGGCGGTTTTGCGAGGTATCCTTTAATTATTTTATTATTTCTTGCTGTAATTATAATAAAAAAGTAAATTTTTTTCTAATAAAAAATAAATAATAATATCATAAAATAATTAGAGGATGTGTAGCAGAACCACGTTAAAAAGTCCTCAGTTGTATATTTTAGCATAGATGGATTTGAGTTTAGCTAAAACTTTATAAACTATTTATAAATAGAAACCAACGCATGGTAAGATAGGTAGGTATAACTCGTTTATTATTATAATTAGAAACTTAAAGTTGTTAGGGTCCATTGTGTGAATAAATGAAGAGGCTTTTAATTGAAGCCCGTTGTGAGAATTAAAGAGAGATTTTAACTAAAAGCTTGTATATTGCTTTGATTGCGATGCTTCGTTATTTACTAAAAATATTTGATAATCTATAAAATTAAAATTATAAAAAATATTATTAATTATTAATTCTTGACAAAATTAGTAAATATCTATTTAATTTAATAAAAAAACACATGTTTATAGAATAAATTCGTTTTTTAAAAATATTTAAAATTTTAATTTTTGTTAATAATAAGTGATAATCTTAACTAATTAGGTATTAATAACTAAAAGATTTTAATTTGTGTGAAAATTTAAAATTTAAATGAATTTTACTCTAATAATAAATATAAATCCTGCATGATCCAAAAGAAAGAGTAGAAGGAGCAGCGCAAAGATTCCAACGGTAGTCTATCATCATCGCCTCCATACTCCCTTATGCAGTCACCTAAATGCTTTAGTCTAAAAGCTAAACATGCAAAGCCCACAAAATAAATATGTCAAACTTTAGCAAGCCTTCATGCGCTTGTACCAAAAGAAGATCATGCCAGAGTGAAACTGTTCTCAATTAGAGGGACAACAAATAGAATTTATAAAAAGGAGGTTCACCATCTTTCAATTTTCAATAGATAAATGGTAGTACCCTTGGTTTGTTTATCATGCTCGAATAGACAGTGCACAGGCATCCCAACCTGATCCTTCTACCCACTCCACCAATGATGTTTGCTATTCCTTTCAAAGGAGAGTTGATTGCTAATTGCTGCTGACAGAAGCAAAACCTGGTTTTCTGTAAGAAACAAATAGGAACTTCAATAGAACACAGCAGGGAGTTTAACTCCTAGCATTTGAGGAAAGTAGAAGCTTGGAAAATTGCATGTGAAAGGAAGTGATGCTGTCTGTAAAGGCCAATAATCCTCTTCAGACAGCGAATGGTCCAATGCCCACTTTTGGATTGAGGAGCAAATTTATGGCAGTTCAAATATGTGGCATTCCAAAACGCAGTGGTACTAGTGGTCCGTCCTAAACCTCTTCAATTATGGTGATAAGCCAAATTTATAGGATTGGTTGAGAGTTGGTTGAACCACCTTCAAGTCCCAGCCAAGCTTGATGATCAAACCATCACATCCCAGCCAATATCACAAACTCTTCTCCTAATCAATTGGAAGGACAAAATATAACAATTTGCAACCTTGTGAATCACACCTCTTACACGTCTACGGATTGATTGGTAACTGGTAAAAGAATTTGTAGAGCTGAAACAAAGTGTTGGTGAAGCGATTTTCCGGCGACTCACGGCTATGCCATGAACAGTTGATGGAGTTTATCAGCAGCACAGCTATGCAATGTGGCCTGTAGACTTTCTTCCAACAAATCCGAATGATTGACAAGAAAAAAGAACACCACATAGCAATTAGGAAAAAGAATGGAAGAATGGGAAACGCGTGCTTGACAGATTCAATTCAACCCATTACGAGTGTTGATGATGATACAGACTTTTTAGCAAACAAAATGGTAGAAAGCAGTTCAAAAGCTACCGAAAAAGTCCCAACTTTACTCCTCTAGAACACTAAAATATATTAGCCAAAGGTGAAAAAGAAGATGACAAATGTGACAAAGGCAAACATGAACAGCACAAAGGCTGCAAATTACCACCTTCTCTATTGCTGGAAAAAGACTGTACAATGGGATGAAGAAAGACTCCATTGTTTTTTTTGACTCTCCTCCTTCTCATCTGCCTCCTCTGACCATCACCAAGACTGCCCAACTTCGAGAATCCGCAATTTTAAGCTCTAAAACCATTTCCTCGCAGTTACACCCACCGGTTGTTGGACCTAGTCTAACATCCTTTCCCAGTTTAATACGCATTCCCACTCTTCTTCTTCTATCTTATTCTGTCAATAAAATGTATACTAAGTACTCTGATTAATTGACTGAGGGTTTGATAATCGAGCTTATCCAACAGCAGACCCTTGATCAGATCTTTAATCTGTTGATTGAATTGATTAAGCTTGAGCTGCTCTTGGCCATGTCAACTAATTAGAAATAATGATGATGACAAAGTAAACTTGTAATCTTTGGCCGCCGCCTTCTTCTTCTTCTTCTTCTTCAAGCAGCTTATCCAATATAGCTGACCACTTGATCAAATCTTACGGGTAAAGCTATTTAGCTGTTCTTGCCTCTTGGTCTTGTAAAGTTGCAATCTTTGCCATCTTCTTCTTGTTTCATGGTCAGATATGGCGTAGTTGGACGCCACCAGCGGAACAGGTGTTAGTAGGATTGGGCAGGAGCAGTCAACGGCGATGGGGAACTGCATTTGCTGCATGAGCCCGGAGGAGGACGAAAAGCAGCGGCAGCGGCGGCGTCGGCGGCGGCAGGAGCGGCGACCGAACCCGTTCTCGGAGGACCCGACGCGGTCGCCGGCGCCGATCCGGGTGCTTAAGGACGTGGTGCCCTTTTCCCACAGGAGCCGGATCGGCGACAAGTATGTGCTCGGCCGTGAGCTCGGCCGGGGCGAGTTCGGCGTCACCTACCTCTGCACCGACCGGGAAACGAAGGAGGCGCTGGCTTGCAAGTCTATCTCCAAGCGCAAGCTCCGGACGGCGGTGGACGTCGAGGACGTCCGGCGGGAGGTGGCGATCATGTCGAGCCTCCCCGACCACCCCAACGTGGTGCGGCTGCGGGCGACCTACGAGGACGCCGACGCCGTGCACCTGGTGATGGAGCTGTGCGAGGGCGGCGAGCTGTTCGACCGCATCGTCGCCCGCGGCCACTACACCGAGCGCGCCGCCGCCGCCGTCGCCCGCACCGTCGCCGAGGTCGTCCGCATGTGTCACCACCACGGCGTCATGCACCGGGACCTCAAGCCCGAGAACTTCCTCTTCGCCAACAAGCGCGAGAACTCCCCCTCAAAGTCATCGACTTCGGCCTCTCCGTCTTCTTCCGACCTGGTAAGCCTCACCGCCTCCTTCTTCTTCCATCCTTCTGCAAAAAGTTTGAATCTTTATGGCTTTCTGAATTAGGGGAGCGGTTTTCTGAGATTGTGGGGAGTCCTTACTACATGGCGCCGGAGGTGTTGAAGCGGCACTACGGGCCCGAGGTTGATATCTGGAGTGCTGGTGTCATCCTCTACATCTTGCTCTGTGGTGTCCCCCGTTTTGGGCTGGTAGCTAGTTTGATTCTATTGGATAATTTGGTCTGTTCTGTGGTAGCTTTTTTGGTGTGTTTGTGTGCTGATTGGAGTTGTCGTTGCAGAGACGGAGCAGGGTGTTGCACAGGCGATATTGAAAGGGATGATTGACTTTGAGAGAGATCCATGGCCGTTGGTGTCCGAGAGTGCCAAGAGCCTCGTGAAGCAGATGCTCGACCCTGATCCCCGCCGGCGTTTGACTGCACAGCAAGTGCTCGGTAAGCTCCTTTTACTCTTCTTGGTGATGATGGAACTTTGGTAAATTTGGCCTCGTGCTGCTATTTGCTGCTTACAGGGTGAAAAATTAGGAGGCATCAATATAAGTAATTGTCATGGTTTTAGTTGATTGATCTAGGATATATATGATTCCCTTGCCTGGTATATTTGGTTTTCTTGTCCAATATAATATATTGTCACGGTAATTTTCTGTTTGCTGCCTCTGAGATTGATTTCTCTTGATGTTAAGAGCTTAGCTTATATGAGAAGCCTTCTTGTTACCTGTTGAATTCAACAGGTTTATATGGGTAAATCTGCATTGTATTTGTTATATGCTTCCTACACATGTTATTGCTGTTTCAAAAAGAAAAGAGCATTTCTGTTTGACATGGTGATGGGTTAATGAGGATAATCTCATAAAGAATTGTCATAGCCTTGTTTTCTCAAGTATTAGCTGATTTACACACATAGCAAGTACCATAGTAGATTGTGTCCAATGCAAACTTCTAAAAATTTTTATTCTTTGATTTTGATCATGATATATTGATTATTGAATTAACACTCAATGGTTATCTGGAATCTTTTGGTATTAAGTTAACGAGTTGTTGCTAAAGTAAATATTGCTGGGTGCAACGCCATAATTTATCTGGGCCTTGAATGCACCTCTGTTGTCTGATTTTAAGTAACTTACTGGAGTTTCCTGTTAAGATGATCATATACTTGGTTTCCTGGTGAATATGTGATAGGCTTATGATAAATATTGTGCATGTTTGTTGTGTGCCAAATAATGGTAGATTTTTTTTCAAAAATATAAAAAATGTGAGCATGATATTGCCTAGTTTTTCTGTTAATACAGTCTATGATCATGATATCATTATTAGTTTTTTTAACATATTTATTACTGACTAGCAGTAAGGATTTGGGAATTTGGAGTTAGTTTGGCAAAACTCCAGATGGGAAGAATGTTCTATAATTATTTTGTGCACCAATTCTAATGCATATCAGATACTTAAATGATATTCCTGGTTAAAGATGCTTCTAATGCCGGATGAATATGACTGCCCAATTGTAATCCTTACACTTTAACTGATATTGATGGAATATCAATCATTCGCTATGCGGTACGGCGGCACATGTTGATGATTCAGTAGGAGGTGACTGAAAGTGCAGCCTGCTTTTGTATTTGGTTCTGAATTGACAACCCTCTCAATGCAGGAAAATCATGAAATATGCATTATCCGTCATGAAGTTTTCCCTGTGCCTAGATTGTCGCACATAGAAATTAGGAAGGTTTTAGTTGTGTCTAATAAAAGTAAACAGGTTATTACAGTATACATTTTGTGTAGTCTCTCCTCACATTTAGTCCTAGGGCCAACCATATATCTTTTGTGTTGCTCAATTTGTCTAGAATGGTCAACGAGAATGACACGAGTGTTAAATGGGTTTGGGTGAGTGTTCCCGGTGACAAAATTATAATTGATTACCTATTTCTGATGAGGTGTTAGGGAGGGTAGGTTCCTCCAGTAGCAATGATTTTGGAGAAAAGTCTCCCAGCAGCTTTAAAAACTTTGTATCTAAGAAGCCATTACAAACGGGTGAAAACATCCTCAAGTCAACCTTTTTTTTCCAGATATAAGCAGGCTGGTTGCCTTCGAGTGACATAGATATGCTGGAAATACATATTCTCACTCACAAGAAACTTTTCTTAGTCTCTTTTTATTGAAGATTTTTGTGGTGTCCATATTTTTTAAAGTTGTGGTCCTTATGAACAGATAGTGTCTTGATGCTATTGATCTGTTACTTCTTGTTAGAGCTGCTTGATGTATCTTACGTTTGGCTTCATACAATCTTGTATTTAATGTTTTAAATGTAAAGTGCAGAACACCCATGGTTGCAAAATGCAAAGAAGGCTCCTAATGTCCCCCTAGGTGACATTGTGAGGGCAAGGCTCAAACAATTCTCAGTGATGAATAGGTTCAAAAGAAAGCTGTTCGTGTAAGAATCCCTTCTGGCATTATGATTAGATTTTGATCCTGATTCATTTTGCTAAACTTTGAGGTCTATTTTTTTGTCAAAATGTATTATAGGTCATTGCAGAGCATCTATCTTTCGAAGAAGTGGAAGTCATAAGGGACATGTTTAAGCTGATGGACACTGACAATAACGGAAAGATAACATTTGAGGAACTCAAGGCTGGCCTTCAGAAAGTTGGGTCTCAACTAGGCGAGCCCGAGATGCGCATGCTGATGGATGTTGTAAGAAACTAACTTTACCAATTTCTAATATTTCTTTCCTAGAACACTTCCTTCCGGAATATATGTGTACTAGCTTTCATTGACTTCTTTTTCTGAATCTTTTAAACCCACTCACATACTGATCAAGCTTACTTGAACACAATCATGCATTCATTACCATGTTTTTTAACCTATACTGAAAACTTTCAGGCTGATGTGGATGGAAATGGCACGTTAGACTATGGAGAGTTTGTTGCTGTCACAATTCACTTGCAAAAAATGGAAAACGATGAGCATTTCCGACGAGCATTTGTGTTCTTCGACAGAGATGACAGTGGTTATATAGAAATGGATGAGCTAAGGGAATCCCTGGTAGATGATTCTGGGCAAGTTGAAGATGAAGTCCTTAACGATATTATGCGAGAAGTTGACACAGACAAGGTCTGAATTACAATTTATATGCCCTTTTTTTCTGATACAAACTACAGCTGTTATTGTCTTTTATTTTCTTCTCTGATTTATGGTATGCACTTTTCGTAGGATGGCCGAATTAGTTATGAGGAGTTCGTGGCGATGATGAAGGCTGGCACGGATTGGAGAAAGGCATCTCGACAATACTCAAGGGAAAGATTTAAAAGCTTAAGCATGGATCTTATTAAGGATGGTTCCCTCAATTTGACTTCTGGTAGGTAAAAAGAAGAGCCAGTGACTGGTATTTGTGTTGATATTTTTTACCATGCCCGAGCATCTCGACTCGTGATTGTTATTGGAAGATGTTAATCAGAGATTGAGTAATGTGTATAGTAGTTCAAAACGTGGGTCCAAAAAACATCTTTTTGGATTTGAAATTAATGAGGTTTGTGCTTGGAATGCATGGTTGCATCGGAAGAGTAAGGAGTTTTGATCTCCATTTCATTTTTTTCCTGTAAAGTTTTTCATTGCATTGATCAAGTACTGGCTTGTGTTGGCTGTCATTTTGTACCAGGTTGTTTATATGTAAGTTATTAATATTTGATTGACCCTTAACTTTGTTTTTTTTCCAGACTTGTATCTGGATTGAATGTGGACAAATATATTCATATGTTTGTATAAACTGTTTATCCCATGAAGCATGATTTTTGTTTAATTACTTGACTCAAACTTAGATGAGGTAAGCTTTTGGACTTGAGTGTCTTTTAAGAATAATTCTCCATATATGATCTCAGATACTAATTTAATTATATACTGACAAACTATTTTATTTATAAGTTCAATTATATAATTTTTTAGGGTATTTCATTTCATAGACTTATAAAAATATCGGATTAATAACGTAGTATGAGCTATTTGTTATGCCTTTTGGTTATGATTGATGAGCCCATAAATATAAGAATAAAAATAATATTACAGTTACCACCTTAATTAATTAAAATTAAGATTATATACATCTCGTTAAAATCGAATTGACTTGTCTCTTATTGCTTGTAATACAATTTGAACTCGGCATTTTTGTTTGACACTGCCGTTTTGAAGTGCCTCGTGATTCAAGCTCATTTTTTATTAAATTGTTAAATCAAATTTTGGTTTAATCAAACTCATAAAAAAACTCAAGTCATAATAAATTGTTAAAATCAATTTTTCGTCCAGGTGGGCTCAAGCTCGTGGCAAACATGGCCGGAAGTATGAGGATAAAACATTGGCTTCTTAAACAATCACTGATCTGCCAACCAAACATGATTGATCTATTGCATTTTCCCCATCTGGGTTTTTGATCTTACATGCTCTACTATATGAAAGCAAGACCACAAATGGCCGCCATGTTAGGTGGTTGCAATTTAATAGATCATCAGTTTTAGACTCTTAGTTATATCAAACTCATGGCCAGCACACTAACATTGTGCATGTAAAAACTGATTCGTTGCTGTCCTCCCTTTGAAAATCGTTGTATGCGTATTCCGATTTCCATTACACTCCCATTGACGACGGGATGATCAACGTGGAGATGCGTATAATATCCATTCAATCCCCTTCAAACATAAACGAAGCAGATAGAAGATATATGGAACAAGTACATAGCCAGTCACCTTGTTTTCGGCTCTTTTCCGCACGATTTTGGCAAAGTACCAAAGCTTTCTCAAGCCTTTCCTTGTCCCTACCAACCTCGCTCTTCCCATTTAGCGACGACAATCTTTTACGTGTGTTCAAACAGTTACGAGGTCTCGAGAACTTGAACACGACTTACTGCTCGCTGTACATAGATTTTTTTACATGAACAATGGCGTTTTGGGGAGTTTTTACACCATGGGCAGTGTTGGGTATTTGAGAGTAGGTGGAGGAAGAGAGAGGAGGGAAGGAGGGAAAGATGGCGATCATGGTGGTGTTGAGGAGTCGGAGGGATGCCGTGAAGTCATTGCTGATGAAGCTTGGAGTTGCTATAACTCTCACTGTTGCCGGCTTTCTCTGCTCTCAATTCAAGGCATGGAAGCTCCGGTCCCTACTGCCTCCTACCTCCCTAGGTGTTTACCTGCATAATCTCTTTTTTTTTTTTTTGGTTTTGGATTTTGATTGGAGATTAGTAGTTGCTGATTGGAAGAACTTAAATTGATAGAGAGTGGTGAGATGGTTGCTGCTGCCGGAGGAGGAGCTGGACTTGAAGAACTTCCACACCAGGTTGTTAATGAAAAATCACGGGTAATGATCTCCATACCCCTTTGTGAGTTGACTTTTGTGCAGGGAAATTTCTGAAGTGCTTGATCCCAAATTTGATGATGGGGTAGATCGAGTTCAAAGCCATCACCTATTTTAGTTTAGATAGATTGCCTTTTTGTTTCATTTGACACAGTTCTTACTCGTTTTTTCTATGCTTACTATCAGTTACTTGATTAGTTAATGTTTTTGCTGATTGCCTGCTTGAAATTATGAAAATCTGATCACATATATTGTAAGCTCTGTCATCAAAGCATCTCATGTATTCCCTAATTACAGTGTCAAATTAGTCCTACAGGTGTATATCCAGTTTCCGTATAAAAATATGTTTAGAACATATCTTCAACAGATGGAAATACATGATTAAGATGTTGAGCCGTCCAACTTGCTGTGTTTATTTTATAATTAGAAATTTATGTTTTATATTAGAGTACTAACTTTTCAAATATACTTTATCATTATTCTACACTGCTTTGCAATTGTTGTTTGTTATGTTTATCCTTTGGTTTGTTAGAGGAAGAAATGCCTATGACCAGTCATCCAGCCAGAGCTGAGTTCTTCCCCAACAGAAAGACTTGTATTGGAGATGAAAATCTCCTTTTACCTGAGTTCAACGAACTCGTACAGAAAGAATTTGAAGCAGCAGGTATTCCCTCCACACTTTTGGAAGTGGAGGCGTCCACCAGAAGACCAAGCTTATTTGTGATTCAACAGAGCTAGAAATCGTCGATCGATCTTCGGAACATGGTGTAATCTCTTCGTGAGCGGGAAAGGAATTTAGAGATTGAGCTGCTTGAATATTATGGGCTAAAAGAACAAGAATCTGTTGTTCGAGAAGCGGACAATCGATTGAAAATTAATACTGTGGAGACTAAATTTTTCTCTTTGAAGATTGAATCCTTGGTAGATGATAATAGGCAACTCCAGGCTCAACGTGCTGACCACTCAAACATACTGGACGAGCTAGAATCTGCAAGAGCTATGATTGAACATCTAAAAGGAAACTTATATCAGGAGAGCAACACAAAGAGCAGATGTCCATACTTCAACAGGAGATTGCAGCTTTAAGGATGGAGGAACATCAAATCCCAAAAGTTGGCGTAGATGCTTAGAATAATCTCTGAATGTTGAAGAATTTGGAAGATGAGCTGACAAAACTCAAGAGTGCTAATTCAAAGCTGCAAGGAGAAAAACCGAATTTGGTATCTAAACTGGATTCTACCCAAATATTTACTCCATCAGAACAATTCAGAGGTGAAACCATTATTACCTTAACCTAAGTATGTTAATTCTCCATTGATAGCTGGATAATATTTTTTAATTACATAGGCTGATGGGCTGACCTTCATGTTTTTCAGCTCAAAGCTTTGGAAGAAGAAGGTAAGCACCTCAGGGAAGCAAACAAAGATTTGGAGAAGGAGATTGAACAGCTTCGCATGGACAGATGTACAGATGCTGAGGAGCTAGTTTATCTCACATGGGTGAATGCCTGTTTGAGGTATGAGCTTGAGTCCTACCTCTGAGGAGAGGGCCAAAGAGCTCATTCTTGAATATGCGAATTCTGGAATTGATGAAAGCAGCATTTGATTTCTAGACTTCGGTTCTGGGTATTATGCATCTTCATATGAATCCACAGTTACAGATGCAGGAGATTGTGATGAGAGTCCTCGGGAAGCGTCCTCCAGTAATCATAACCATGACTCCAAAAGAACGAAGTTCTTGATCATATTGCAAAAATTGTCTCTGGGAAGGATTGGCCACAACAATCCTCACAAGCATAAAATGATTCATGCCCAAGAACTTGAAGCAACTTACTCATTTGATTTTGTTTCTTCATGCCTTACCGAGGATCCTAGAACAAAATCCTTCAATTTCTCCAAATTTTCTATCAACAAATTGAAGATGGAAGATGAGAAAACGAGGGAGAAACAAAGAAAGAGTACCACGGACGTCATCATTACACCAAGATCTTTTGTGGACATTGAAAGGCAATGGAAATTAAGCTTAAATGAGACGAGACATAATGAAGTGGAATTCCCTTATAGGAAGAAAAGATTCGTGTTAGGGGAAGACAATGCAGTGGAACATGTCATGAAGAACAATGCGATCAGCAAACAAGTTGATGATCCAGAGAAATCAGAATCGACAAAATATGTTCGTGCCTTGCATAGATCTAGACGAGGCTTAAACGGTCATCGAAGATCAATCTCATTTGATTTTTATTGAAAGATATCGATCAGATATCTTCTGATCCATTGGCTGGCTTCTATGTATATTTTCCATGCCAACTTCGTGGGACAGAGTTTGTAGAATGTCATTGTTGGCAACAAACGTTTCATACACTTCATACTTCAAAGTAGATTTCAAGAATTCAATTTCATCTTTGTTAGCTTTTGTCATTCCCAGGAGCAGTAAACACATTTTTTCACACAATATTTGCGTATGAAATGAAAAAAAAACACATACAGCATCAAATCCTCTTACATTCGTTATCATTGACTTATGTAACATCCAATGCAGCATAAGTTCTTCGAAAGAAAAAACAACTTCAAATTGCCTAACTCAACGGTGGTCTTTAGCAGCCGAAACGTGCCCACCAAAACAAAATGGTTTATGAGAAAAGGGCGGTCCCTCTTCATGGCGGCCGACATTCTTATTCGAATTGGGTGGTGATATATACCTGCTTACACTGAATGACGAGGCCATATATGATATACCCAATTGAAGGTGGTTGTTGAAGCGTTGTCCTTGCCTTAGTAGTGTTGTAAACAACATCAAAGATGTAACAGGGAGCTACCTTAATGTCACCTTGCCCAAGAGAATAAAGGGAAAAGAACAGAGAGAATAAAGCTTATATACATCATGCATGTATAGTAGCAAATAGTTGCAGGTAGCTTTCTCTCGGGTGCTCTATATAAGAGACTAAGTTGGAGTTAGAATTCCATATAACATTCAATTGGTTAGTAATGGGGGCCGCCCACTCCGCCGAAGCCTCGTCGGAGTCGTCTCTGGTCGCCTTCCACTCCACCGATCGTTGGAGGTCTCACTTCGAGGCCATGAAGAAGACCGACCAGCTGGTTTTACTCCGACTATTTTGTAATTTTTTTAAAATATTATTTCGCCTATTGTTTGTGTTATTTACTTATTATTATTATTATTATCGTTGTTGAAGATGGTGATTGATTTCACTGCAACATGGTGTGGACCTTGCCGCACCATGGAGCCCTTCTTGAAGGAGCTGGCTTCCAAGTTTAGGGAGGTGGTCTTTGTCAAAATCGACGTCGATGAGCTGCATGTGAGTCTAACTACATACTTACCAATTCATCTCATATAATTTTTATATTTTAAGTGTTACGTAACAAGTTGAATTGAGAAGCATGCCTTTGATTTTGACAAATTGGTTGATGACAAATGTGGTGAGAACAGGCTGTGGAGCAGGAGTGGAAGGTGCAAGCAATGCCAACATTTGTGCTGGTGAAGAAAGGGAGGGAAGTGGATAGGGTTGTGGGAGCCAACAGGGAGAACCTCCAGAAGAAGATCCAACTTCATAACTCATCCTAAACATTTCTCCTCCACATCGTCAACATTCTTCAATGCTCCCACCGGCAAACTACTTTTTGTGAAGTAGCACTCCTCTGAGTCCTCCTTTACAGAGAACCAAATAAGAATCAGTCTGTACGACTTACTGTAAAATAAAAGTGCCGGGCTTTATATATGCTGATCAATTGATGCTTTTAGATAACTGGCTCATTCACATCTAAATAAAAACCTTGCAAAGTAGAATTTGGAGTGTTAATCAATGAATATGTGAATATAATAATACCCAAGCTTGGCAGCTTCAAAACTTCCCTCTCATAAACATATTCAATTTAAAAAACTTCATCCTTTCCACCTCTCCCATTTTCCTTTCATGGTTTTATCTTTCTTTATATAAAAATTTATTATCTAGACTTCAATCACACAAATCTCAAATACTTTTCTTTCAAATTCCAACATTCTTACACAATTTATTTCTACATTTCTCTGCTCATAAAAACAAACAAATAAGGATGAAAAAGAGTTTCTTAAGTTTTCAGGGCATTTATTGGTTTGAGCCCATTTATTAGAATATAAAATTATAATAATATGGTCTAAAAACCGTGTTTGACAAAACATTAAAAAAATATAAAGCGGCAAAAACAAGACCATGTTAAGGATGGGAAAAAATAAAAGATTCTTTCAAAATACTTAGAACAAAATTATCTCAATAATTATTACTGTCAAATATTATTTCATATTATCGCTTTAAAAATAATTACAAAACAATCCAAATTTTATATAAAATATGTTTTATTACAATCCAATGCCCAAAACAAATATATAAACCCTAGAAAAAAACCCTAGAAAGAGGCCATAGTAGTAATTCCCCAGTCTGCAAATTCCCCCTTCCCCCTCTCCCCCTTGTTTTTGCCGCTTCCCCTAAATCTTCCCTCCCCCGCCCTTTTTCTACCCCAAAACCATTCAAATCTCCCGCCATCCCCCTTCCTATATACCATCCCCACCCCCCACCCCTCTCTCCTCATCCCCTCCCCAAGCCCTCTCCTCCTCCTCTCGCCGTCGCTGCCATGCCGGCCTACCCGGAGGATCCGCTCCTGGCCCCCAACCCGGACCGCTTCTGCATGTTCCCCATCCGCTACCCGCAAATCTGGGAGATGTACAAGAAGGCCGAGGCCTCGTTCTGGACCGCCGAGGAGGTCGACCTCTCCCAGGACAACCGCCACTGGGACTCCCTCACCCCCGACGAGCGCCACTTCGTCTCCCACGTACTCGCCTTCTTCGCCGCCTCCGACGGCATCGTGCTCGAGAACCTCGCCGGCCGGTTCATGAAGGAGGTGCAGCTGCCCGAGGCCCGGGCGTTCTACGGCTTCCAGATCGCCATCGAGAACATCCACTCCGAGATGTACAGCCTGCTCCTCGAGACCTACATCAAGGACCCGGCCGAGAAAGGCCGCCTCTTTCGCGCCATCGACACCGTGCCGCCGGTCGGGAAGAAGGCCGACTGGGCGCTGCGTTGGATCGACTCGTCCGACTCCTTCGCCGAGCGGCTCCTCGCCTTCGCTTGCGTCGAAGGGATTTTCTTCTCCGGTAGCTTTTGCGCCATTTTCTGGCTCAAGAAGCGGGGTCTTATGCCCGGGCTCACCTTCTCCAACGAGCTCATCTCCCGGGACGAGGGCCTCCACTGCGACTTTGCTTGTTTGCTCTATAGTCTGCTCAAGCAGAAGCTCACCTCCGAGCGTGTGCGGGAGATTGTAGCCGATGCCGTCAAGATCGAGCGGGAGTTTGTGTGTGATGCTCTGCCGTGCGCTCTGGTGGGGATGAACGGGGACCTGATGAGCCAGTACATTGAGTTTGTGGCGGATCGGTTGCTGGTGGCGCTTGGGTACGAGAAGATTTACAATGTGCAGAACCCTTTTGATTGGATGGAGCTCATCTCTTTGCAGGGGAAGACCAACTTCTTTGAGAAGAGGGTTGGCGAGTACCAGAAGGCATCGGTCATGTCCAGCTTGAACGGGGATGGAGGACTCCATGTGTTCAAGCTTGATGAGGATTTCTGATATCCTATGTTGTCCTTGATAACGTTTGTTTCTTTGTCTTTGGTTTGGTGGTGATGGTTCTGTTTAGTGCATATAAAAACTTCGTAGTTTTGATGTTAATTGTTGTGCTTTACATTGCAATATTGATTATGTTTAATTCAATGTTATGTTGAAGTATTATTCTGGTCGTGTTTCGATTGACTTTATTTTTAGGTGCAATTTGTTTGCCTTATGGGTGTTTGAAGCAGCTGATGTTTGAATTTTACACTTCAATAATGGTGCATTGAAAATAAAATTATCATGATTTCATCTTTTGAAGCGAAATTTGATAGCTGTCCTTGGCTACTCAATGTGATGTTTAGCAGTGTTATCTTTGATGTTGTCAGCTTAGTATAGATAGATGTACTAAGTACAGGGTACAACGTTTTTTGCTCAAATTGTACTTGTATTTTTGTAGAGTTTATCATGTTGCAGGGAAGCTCTCTCTTTTGGCTCGTGAAGCAATTTTGTTATCTATATCCATAAATTGGTCTCCTTTACAAATTTTTAGCAAGAATGCAGAAATTTAGTGGAATTGTGAACATTCCTACAGAAGAGTATTCTGCTGCAGTTGGTTAGATTTTATGGTCTTTTAAGTACATAATGAAGAAGTCTTTGTAAGCTAAATGCGAATTAATATGATACATGTTGTCGGGGGTTGATTTGTCGCTTGATAAGGCATGAACGGCTGCTATCCTCTCAATTTATTATCAGTTGAGATGTCCAATCTAGTGTGGTTTATTTCTGGCTCGGAAATGTGAAGTGGTTTGTATCCAGCACAATAACTACGACGTGTTGTGCAAGTGAAGTTTCTATCTGCTTATTTGTTCAGCATCTTCATTTGAGTCCAGTAGTGTAGTACATTTACCAAAACGATAAAGCCAAAAACGAAAGTGCATATTAGAGCCAGCATTTGGAAAATTTCTAGTTGCAGTTTGGTGCTTTGATGAAATGGTCATCAGTTTTAAGCTACTGCCGTTGACAGCTGAAAGATGTATTTGCATTGTTCATGCTTTCTGATGTTTGATTGAATTCAGATGCACAAATTAGCTATGTTTTATATGCGTGCTGATCTCTAGCAAACTTAATGTTTTGTAAGGTCCGTGTACAGGGCAGCTGGCTCTTTTTGTATGTGAGGTGTTCTTGCAATGACCTCGGACCATAAGTAAGTTTACTGAGCAAAAGCTTTTAGCTTCAGTGAGGGAAGCCAAGGGACTCTGTACATTCCAACCAGTAATGCAAAAAGCGGATTGGAAGGTTTCCGATCCGAAAAAGTGGGTAAATCAGCTTTAATAAGAATTGGTCCGTGAATTGGTCGATTCTAACCGATTTAAGCCAATTTTGGAATCGGCCAATTTAAGCCGATTTCGGACAACGGCCGGGGACGTGGTGGGGGGAGGATGTGGCGGCGAGGACGGGGTGGGCAACGATGGTGGAGGGCGGGGTGGCGTGTGTGGGGACGGATGGGCTGAGGGGGGGGGGGGCTTGTAGCGAGGTGTGCGGGGGCTGACGGGGAAGTGGGTGCGGAGCGGGGTAGTGACACGACAGTCGAAGGCGGCGATGGCGGGCGTGAAGGAGTTGGGTGCATCGGGGGAGTAAATTAGGGGAAAGAAATATAGTTGGTAGCATTCTCGTAATTAAAATTGACTTGTTTCTGACTCGAGTCAAAAATAATAATTAATTTTAAATAATTCAAAAAATTTTAAAAAATATCATAAGATATCATAAAATATAATATACATAATAATATTAAAATAATAACAATAACTAACTTTTATATATTTATATTATGAGATGTCAAATTATTGTATATGACCGATGTTGCATTGATTTAACTGAACCGATTTTATCCGATTCAATGATTCCTTCGAAAACCAATTTTAATTTTTGCAATTATGATTCCAACATTAGAGTATTTAATTGCTTTGATTGTTCACAACTGATGTAGCATATATATATATATATATATATATATATATATATATATATATATATAGGGTGGTAGGAAAAAAATTCATCCTATTTATGCCCCATTTTGATTGTTTTACATTGATCCTATTAATTATCCCGACAAACACCTGAATTAACTCCGTTTGTGGTAAAATTCACTTTTGAATAGTGTGTTAGTCTTTTATAGCCTAATCCTTTATCATATTAAAGTGTGTCAATATCATCTTTGAAACAATGTGCTATTGTCTTATTGCATGAAGTGTTACGAATTTTAAATGTAAACAAGATATGTTATAACAAAAAACTCATTTATGTGAGAACATAAGACAATCGAACTTATGTAATTGATGTAAGTGGGTTTCTCTATCCATAATATAATATATATATATATATATATATAATTTATATTTGAAATTCTTTAAACTTGATGTAATAAAAAATGGGTTTTGAAGATAGATTAGTCAGTCAAAGTGGGGCAGAAAAAAATTAAGCATGGCGAAAGGTTATGCACTCTGTTGTTTATTATTATCTTTCTCTACGCATGATCATCCCTTTTGTTGACGGTTAACACTCTCGTGCTTAATTGTCAAGACAAGATAAAAGCCTAAAAGCTTGTAGAAAACAATCTCGGATGACCTAAGATAGTCCTACTACATGCAGATAGTTCTATAAAAGCCTTCAGAAACCAATCATCCATACCCCAAATACCCAACAATGGCGCTTACAAGTCGTACATATAACAAAGGCTTGGAAGCTGAGAGCAACAACCATACCCAGAAACATGATCGAAAAGAACAAGAACAAGAGCGAAACCTTCGAAGAAAAAACATAGCCTCAAATGTGCCTTCGGCCTTCAAAATATAAAACTCACTTGTCATGTTACTCTTGTGAAATACCAATAACGGCATGAAAGAGTGATTAGATTATGTAAATTAGGTCTCCCACATGCTCTTCGTGTACCTTGTAGCCAATATTCAATCGGATTCAATTAGTCACCCTACAAAGAACAGCAGGTTTGTTCTTCTTCTTCTTCCTCCGTCAGATTATTATAAAAGAGGGAGAGAGAGAGGGGGTGGAGGAGGCAGGCTTGCGTAAAACTATCAAGTCACATGGCGATCATGTACGACCTATTCCTATCAGAACATTGTCGTCGACGACTGCAATAAGTAGCCGGCAAGAGCACATGTTCAGATTAATGCACCTTCCTCTCTCATATCTTGATGTCGCCTCCATTAATGCATGGTTGATCGTTAGAAAATTGAAAACAGACGGTGCATTTTTTTCTTTTAGGGGAATTGTCAATGACGATGCTCTGAACATGATTGAACTACATCTGATTGAGAACAGGGCTTGAGTCTGAATTAAGATTGAGGACAAAACAAAGCAAAACAAAATAAAACAAAACAAAATAAAGGGAAGGGGATGTAAAGATTACTATGTCTGTTTGTGCAAACCAGTTGGATTTCATGGTGAGTGACCGATGTAGTAGTAGCAGCAAGCTCTTACACAACAGATGTCGTCCATTAATGTGTGGGGATGGGGTGATTAGCGACCGTACATGTCCGTGTTACGGTATGTGGGGAACAGGTAAAGTGCTTGTCCCGGACATGGGCCCCTCAATCCATCGTCCAGCTGTGGTTTAGCAGATCCAACACCGCGTGCCCACGTTCTATCACTCTATCGTCTTGGCCACCTCCTTACAAATACGGGGTAATTAATTATGCCCTGTATTATATTAAGATAAATGATAACCGTAAACTATTCTAATAATCATAATAAAAATTTATCACAAATTTCTCGACAGGATTTGTGCTACACAGACTTGAAACGAGTCTGGAGAGATTCAATTTAGGAGGCTCTTACTTGTGAAAAATGAATTAAAGCACGAACATATAGAAATGTACAATAATCTCAACATGGCAATATAATTTTGTTTTTGAATATATGCACACAAGCAGTACTTCCAGGTTGTAATTTTGGAATGTAAGATATTTGCAAGCTGGATGAACCGTGCAGCTAAACATAATACACAAGCATCAAACTTGAGTGCATCAATTTCTCGTTCGAGTTACATTTAGAGGACTAATCCTCGAGTTAGTTCTACCCTAGTTTATCAAAGTAGAAATTTTATGCCAAGCTGTTATTATTCTAGCTTCAAATGAATCACTAGCTTGATTTAATTACAAAACTAGCTCAGATTAGAGCTTTAAGAAGTGGTTAAAATCATTTCATTGAAAAATTATATTATACTAACGTTCATCACCCACGTTCTCCACCTGCATTATAAAAAAGGGTAATTATTAGTTATCATCGAGAAAATTTAACTTAAGTAGTTATACAAGAATGTGAATGGATAACGTTAATGGAGAGCGTCTGTATAATTTTTTTCGGTAGAAAATTACCACACTTCCCCTTTATAAAAAGAGACTAACACCAAAGCGTTTGTATAATTTTTTCGGTAAAAATTTACTCAACTTCCCCTTTATAAAAAGAGACTAACACTAAAACTAGCCAACATTAAAATTTTACAAAATGGGTAAGTTCATTTCATTAAAGAATTATGCTATACCGATGCTCATCATCCACATTCTCCACCCATGTTATGAAATAAAAGTAATTATTACTTATCATCTAGAAATTTTAACTCAATTAATTATATAAGAATGTGGATAAATAACGTTGATGGAGAGCGTATGATAACATTTTTCTTTGTAGAAAACGGTTCCACTACCTCTCCATAGAATGAGACTAACACCAATACTAGTGAGCATTAGAGCTTTAAAAAGTAGTTAAAGTTCATTTTATTGAAAAATCATGTAATACTAACGTTCATTGCCCGCGGACTCCACCTGCATTATAAAATAAAAGTAGTTATTTATTATCATCAAGAAAATCTAACTTAAGTAGTTATACAAGAACGTAGGTGGATAACGATAATGAAGAAAGACGGTATAACATTTTTCTCCGTAAAAAACGGCTCCACTTCCCCTCCATAAAATGAGACTAACACCAAAATAAATGATGTCATTAAAAAAGTTAGATGTTTGGCAATGGTGATTAAAGCGAAAGCTAGTGAATTTGGATGCTTGCATTTGTTTCTTATCGTAGCATATAAAGCTAGCTTTGAAGGGGAGGAGCCCTTTAATGAGTTCCATTGAACTTTTTGTTCGAATATTAAAAACTTTTTAGAAAAAGGGAGACGTGAGGTGGGCTATGACAAAAGACGCAAACTTTCGTTCACACGATGGCATATTATTAAATTTCTATTTCTTTGACGTGCACTAAAAAGTTTTAAAAAAGTTGACCCGCCTCGATCCATATATTGTCATGGCGAAATTGGCCGAAGGAATCTTCTTTTTACAAGTGATAGGCCTCATGTATCATAGAGCTCAGATTATATAGTCTACCAACAAGCATACTAAAATATGTCAAATACCCCTTTTAATAATTATTTATTAATTATAAATTACAAAAATATCTTTATTGTAAATTCAATATGTACGAAATATTGGACCCTATAAGCCCCCTTCAAAATGGACTTAAAATATGTTTTATAGGCTTCTCTTGATTTAAAAGCCAATTTAAAGAATATGAGTCGATCATTAGTTTATATAGTCAAACATCGTACCACTCGAATCATTTCTCTCCTCATCACATATTATATCCATATTTTATAATAAAGTTTCAAAAGACTTTAATTTTAGCTGACATACTATAAGGGCAAATAGATGTAATATAAACACCAAAACTAACCATTGTAGGGCCCTATGGGCCCTTAAAAGAGACTTAAAATATGTTTCACGGACTTCTCTAAATCAAAAAGTTTGTTTAAAGAATAAAATTTTTCATTAACATGTATACAAGTTACTAATCACTTCCAAACTGATATAAGATAAACTCAATACGAAAAAAGAAGGGACTAGAGTGAATTTACATATTGTAAGCTCGGAGCATGAAAAACTTCATAGACCATAGGTACTTTGCATGATGCCCAATTAAAATTTTGTGATTTATGTTTATAATTGACAAATTTGTTTAGTCACAAATATCATATGAGATAATCATTTAATTAAAACCGATTGTGCACGAGCATTGAGTGAACCATTTATCTGGCCTTAAAAAAGATTAGATAAGTTTTGATATAAAGTAAACACATTTTGACGAAAAAAATGCTCCAATGCAAAGAAGAAATTGTGTTTTATTGTGCATGTTAAGTACCTAACCAAGTAAACAAATACTACAATATAAAGGGTGGGGCCTATTAGGATCCGGATTCTTAATCGGGCCAGGGGCTTTCTCACCGGCCACTACATTTTGCCACTTCCAAAGACCAGAGCTTTATAGGAAACAAATAATTAGTAAATAAAACTTTAATTAGTAAGTAAATAATTAAAATTTTAAAATTTAAAAAAGTCATCTAAGGTGAGTCACACTTGGAAGCTCAAGCTCTTCATTGTTTCCTAACTTTGTCCCACTTTATTAATAAACAAATGTCTTTTATATCAAAAACGTTGAAATAAATGCAACAAAAAAATTGAAACTAGACTAATTAAATTTTTTAGACGGCCAAATGACATTAAAATAATCAGATATTAACATACAAACGAAGCACAAATTTACTATATCTACACAAGTTGGGTACATGGTAAAATAGTTTTTTTTAATAAATTAATAAGGATTTTTTTCACCCATATATTTTTCTTTGATTTAAATCGTTTTTTTCAAAAAAATAAATAAATCGAAATGAGTTTTTTAATTGACTTATCACAAATTTGCTTTAACATGTTTTCTTATTATAGTGTAATACTTATGCTAATAACACTAATTGAGGTTATCTCGCTTGGGGAAAAAATACTTACAATATTTAATTTATTTAATAATAATCCAGCAGCATCAAACTTTGAGCCCGAAAAACAAACCAGTTACAAATAATTACAACAATGCTTTCTTAACACTTTGAATAAGTTAATTTGCATATTATTAAATTCTTAAGTACATTTTAATTCCTCATTTGGATTCAAAATATAGATTAAAATTTTATTTAAAGAAAAATACAAAACTTTGGATGTTTGGTCCGAGGATATTTGTGATATTTAAAGGGGATTTCAAACTTAGGAAGTTTTGTTTTTACAAAATTGAAAGCTTTTAGAACTAGAGAAAATTAAGTGAATGGTTCATTTTTTTAAAAAAATCGTATTTCTTTAACATTTATTAAACTAAAAAACTATAAAATAAATATTTATTAAGTCCATTCAAACTCAATCAACCTAAATTTAAGCACATTCTTCAACTCACACTTGAGAACAATCATTCATTGTTCCCTCAAATTTACTTAATAATCTATAATGACAATGATTTCAAAACTCTTTCAAATATATCGCAATAAACACCTAATGAGTTTTGTTGTAATACTTATTATAATTAATATAGTTTAAGGATATAAACATAATATTGAAGATTATAGGCAGTTAAACTCTATTAATTATAGTAGTTTACATCGTTAATAAGTTGTTAGTGATTTGTAATTTTATATGTCACATCTGTGACCACAACAAATTTTTATGTGGTACGGGATATATTTGATTCATTTAGATCCAACCAATTAAAATATTTTATTAAATATTAAAAATATATTTTTGTCACTTTTTTAAAATAATAGTTAAAATATTGAGAATTCTATAAAAAAATATATTTTATAAAAAATTTATATATAAAAATCTGGTTTTAATTAAAAATAGTACAAAAAGTTTAAATTTAAAGTCGGATGCAACATAAAGATGTAATATTTAAAGCTATTGTTATCCAATAAACACACCTATCAAATCAAGTTAATAAATAAAATACTTTTTTTTCAAAAGCAATATAATGGTGTACCCTTTCTAACGACGTTGGTCCGAGAGCTCGGAGTTGCTGCGGCGTGTCTAAAAATTTTTGCTTTGTAGTCGTAGTAAAGACAAAACGTTACCGCCCGACACGAACGTGATGGGATCGAATCCATAAACGTATCAACTTCACGAGGCGCATACCGCGCGGGAACGTGGACAAAAACAGGAAGAAGCAAATCTTTCAATCTCAATCTCTCTCACTCTGACTCCAATTACCAGAGCAGATCTCGTGTCTTCCTTGGCGACTCTTTTTGACTCTTGCGCTGCCTACTCTCCTCTTCTTCCTCCACCACCTCACACCATTATAAACCTTCCAAGTTCTATCTTACAGTGTAAAAAATATCTGTGTATGTATATAATGCATAGCTAGGTGGTTACCCTTTTATTTTTATTTTTCCATGAACATTTGTTTGGATATTGATCATCCTTTTATTCTGTATGGTTCAACAGTCGCAACTCGTGTTTTAACTTCTATCTCCGGTTGTAAAAAACTAATAAGGGAAAGATGTAAAGCGTCGGCAACTACTGTTTTTTGTTTTTATTTTTCCATAAAGAGGTGTCGGATGTTAATCGACTTTTTTAGCTTACCTCTTCTTCAGTGTTTTTGCAGCTATGGACTGTGCGGCGTGAGAATCTAAGACGTTCTTGTGGCTGTACCACTCAAGTACTGCTGGGCATCCTTTTGGTGCCTGGGTTTGTTCCATTTATGTCTGAAAGCCTGGTTGATGGGAGCTTATCCACAGTAGGCGTTACTGGTTTTCCTAGCTAAAAGGAGTTTCTTTTCGGTTTCTGGGCTTCGATTCGACTTCTGGGTTCGGGCTTCTTTCATGTTCTTGTGTTTTGTTGGATGTATCCGCATATGGTAATGCAATTTTAGTTTTTTAGTTAGTGTTGCTTGCGGTTGTAGGTGGTGGGTGGTTAGCTGAATAGGGAGGGATGGACGGGAATAGTAGGGACGGTCTGGATGCTGTGTTGCACGAAGCTGTGGATTTGGTAATCAGTTTTGTGTTGTTTTTTGTTAGATTTCTTTTGTTTATGGGATGTTAGTTGTGATGGATCTGCAATTTGTGTTGATTTGTTTTGGTGGTTTCTTCTTAGGAAAACATTCCGGTGGAGGAGGTTTTCCAGACGCTTAGGTGTACTCCGCAAGGTTTAACCACTGAGGATGCTGAGCGACGGCTTCAGATTTTTGGACATAATAAGTTGGAGGAGAAAAAGGTGGAGTTTTTTTTATTTTTCCGGCGTGGATTTGATTGTTGTCAATCCTTTGCTTCATGTTTCTATGAAGAAGCACGGCTTTTGCTCTTTCCTTACTATTTTTTCTTTTTGGAGTATTTTTTCAGGAGAGCAAGTTCTTGAAATTTCTTGGATTTATGTGGAATCCACTTTCATGGGTCATGGAAGCTGCTGCCATTATGGCAATTGCTCTCGCAAATGGAGGAGTTAGATTCTGAACTTTACCTTCTGTTTGGTTTTGTATTTTTTGGTTGATTTTGTGGCAAGTATGATGCTGATTATTATAATTTGAGTTTTGTAGGGAAAGGCACCGGATTGGCAGGATTTTGTGGGAATTATAACGTTGCTGTTGATCAATTCAACTATTAGTTTCATTGAGGAAAACAATGCTGGTAATGCTGCTGCTGCGCTTATGGCTCGTCTTGCTCCAAAGGCTAAGGTATCTCCAATGCTTTTTGTGTCGCTGGCTTTGTTGTTGAAATAAGCCTTGATTTAGTAACTGACATTTCTTCTAAATGCCAGCTTAGTAAATGATCCCTTCAAGGGTTTGAAATTTTATTCCTTGGGGTT
>JAURVB010008192.1:0-16300 GCA_033002965.1 Piper betle | reverse complement strand
AGAATTGACAACTTATCGCTAGAAAAGTTCAGCCCCGAGGAGCTAAAGGTGCCTCCGACCAAGGTGCCACCTCTCACGATTCCTATTGATTGCACTCCTCTCATCAGCCAGTGAAACAAGCAAAGATATGTTACGGTCATGTATGTTTTCAAAGATTTTACTAAAGTTTTTTAGTATAATTATTAATCAATATATATTTTTGTAAGAATATACTAAACATGATTTTTGTTGTGAAAGATTTCTAGTTCTAGTTAAATTAAATGAAAGTTATATAAGACTCATTCATGTTCCTCCTTTCTCCCACTTTAAACAAGTGTTCCATACTCCCCCCTTCACCTCCTTGGCATTTCCATAGCCATCGATAATGTCAAACTTCTCCAATATCGGGCCACAAATCCAAGATTCAACAACTTATCGCCAGAAAGCTTCACCCCTAAGAAGCTCAAGGTGGCCAAAATTCTACGCAACCTAGCCGCACTAATTGATGATGGTAAAACAAGAAAAGGGACGTTACAAGAATATATGTTTTCAACAACTACTACAATTTATAGAAAAAAAACTATATTTAACATGTTCCTGGGATTGTTCCACCAGCGCCAATGAGAAGAGTGCAATCAATGGGAATCGGAGTGGTGACACATTGGTTGGTGGTGATTAATGCTCATAGGTTGCGAAAAATTTTGGCCACCTCTAACTTCTCGGGGGTGAAGTTTTTAGACGATGAGCTATCGATTCTTAGATGCATTGTGGCTTCGGCGTTGGAGGAGTCTGGCATCATCGATGACTATGAGGATGCGAGGGAGTGGAGAAGGGGAAGTCGGGAAACAACTTACTTAAAGTCAAAGAGAGGAACAACTTGAATGAGTCTTACATAAATTTGAGTTAATTTAATTAGATCTAGAAATCGTTCACAATATAGAATCATGTTTAATATATTCTTTAAAAAATATATATATTGACCAATATTTATCTAAAATTGATTAGGCACACATTGAAAATAGCTTGCACCTTCTAACATTCATCTGTTAAAGAAGAATATTCTTGAACACAACATGATTAAACCATTTTGTTAGGAAAGGAGATTCTTGAACATAATGTGATGAAAGCATAATGCTATAAAACAAGCCATATTTAAAGGTTCAACATGCCATACGGTAATCTAAGATTCAAGTTTCAAGAGGGCCGATTCAAATAGTCCAATGGTACTTGCATGCCTTTAGAGATTGGAATTGGAAGGTCCTCACTGCCCAAGAGGAAAAGAATGGGTGTCTTCACCTGAAACATCAAAATTGTAATAAAAAAGACTCACACATAAATAGGAGAAAGATGACTGCAACCCACCATTTAAGATTTTAATTGTGTGCATAGAATGACAGTAAAAATGTAGTTTTCATGTCTGTAAGATCATTTGGGGAGGAGGATAATAAAGGCAAGCTGCAGGTGTATACCTCCACTTCTACGACAGGAAACGCAGGTTTCCCTTTGAATGGGATCATTGTTTTCAATAGACACTTGTTGAACTCTATCATTAATAACCACAAACCTCAGACACATGCTAACGCTTTAATCAAACTATATTCTGGCAGAGTAAAACCAACATTTTAAATTTAACATCTAGCATCTAATCTTTTCATTACATAACAACATACGTTAAAATTTTATCACCAACTTTTCGCCCTGATTTACATTATTTATGCTCTGATGAAGAATTTTTCTCAAGGTGCTCTTTGGAGTCTACTTGTGATATCATTATAGATAGTGGAACTACGAAGTCAACATTAAGAGTTGAATACTACATGCATGTGAATCTAGGAAAGCGGCTAAGTTTTTTGCAGACATTCCTTTCCTTTAAACTTAGTTTTACAATTTAAGGTTAATTATATTTGAAAAATACAAACAAGTATATTATTTTATCTTATGGATTCAGGTTCTAGGGCAAAACAACAAATTTTCTGCTGAAAGCAACGTGATAATCTGTCAAGTATATAAATTCTAAGAATCTCACTGGCATTCCAACAAATAAATAGTCTGAGACATCATCCAAGGTAAGGTAAGTGATACCTTTGAAAGGTGAGCAATAGACGATTTTTTATACAAGTTGGATAAATGTTCCAACGAAGGCGTTTCTGTAAAGTAATCCTTTTCTTCACTTCCAAACACTTCAACAAAGCACCAATCAGGAATATCTGAAGTACCGACCACGATTCTGATGTTGCAAACTGGATTTCTAGCAGCTGCAGCAGCAAATCTTTCTGGAGCCTGGATAAAAAAATACAGAACTAGTCAGAAGGATTTGAATGACAAAAATTTTTTTTAATACAGAACTGGCACTTATTTAACCCTTACAAATTTGATATTTACCTGCCCTATAAGGTGGGTCGTCAAAAAACCACCATGAGATCCTCCAAGAACAGCTACCTTTGATGGGTCTGCAAGACCCTTCTCAATGATAATATCCAGTGCAGTAAGCACATCACCAACATCCTGGGCATATACGAACAGTTACTTTCCAAAAACATCAGCAGCGATGTTAACATGCAATAAAATGTAATCAACATAAACATAGAGAAAGTTTAATGAAACAATTTGGCACCTGAAAACCAATTTTCCCAGGTAGAGATTGCAATGCTTCCTCTCCAAATCCCAAAGAACCTCTAGATTGGTTCACACAAGTGTGAAATAATAATACAGGAAACATAAAACATTTAAACTTACACATTAAAAGGTAGATGTTTCTAATATTACAAAACAGCGATAAGCAATTGAGGAACTTACAAACATGATGAGAAGCAGGAAAAAGACAGTTCAAGACAACAATGTGTATAAAGTTATCTTGTGGCTTTTATACTCTTAAACAACCATTGTTAGTATAACTTCCTACATGTATTAGCAGTGGAAAACGATTTCAAGTACCCAACTGAAGAAGTTTCCATGACCTGTAGCAATATTAAGTTTATTTATTATTATTTTTTTTTGGGGGGGGGGAGGGGAGGATGGTTCTGTATACCAGATAAAAAAGAGTCACTGTACTTGATATTTTTTTATTCTATACAGTAAATACTCATCCATACAAATAGACCAAGATGAAGATGCAGACTACCAATAAACAAAAATAAATTATATCAGAACAAATTTACAAGTACCTATAGTTGACTATGAGAAGGCTGTAACCCAATGACGTGAGAAATGCCTAGGACTTAGAGTAGCTTGATAAAGATACAGAATGTGGTTCCCCGTGAAGCAAAAGATTTAGCGGATCACACATTCCATCTTTTCCATTGTTTTTGTTTGATACAAATATGGCTTCAAATGCTTTACTGGCACCTGTAATCTAATTGCTAATTGGTAGATGTAAGTATACAAGTAGCACAGCTGCAATTATCTCAACATCCTTCCCACAAGTTTATTTGGCTAGTGTCAAATAAAGTCAACAAGAATGTAATGAATTCGTATGACAACTCCGGTCAGTTCATTAATATTTAGAATCTACATTTGCTTCAGCTCATATTGTATTACTTGCATGAAGTATCTAATCAACATAAAGAGTCTCATTCTGAAAGTCCTCATTACATTGACGAGTGATGCAGTACAGTTGATTACCAAGACATTTAATTTAAAAAACATTGTAGACTGATTGATTGGGAATAATACCTTTTGTCAGGTTTTCTGAAATTTCCTTAATTGGAATCTTCAATATGTCAAATTGAAGGATTCATAGCAATGAGTTAATCTGTTACATAAAGAAAGTTTGTTCCCCGTGGTACTAAAGATAATCATGACAATGAAAAAACATTGATAAATTAAGAAGTACTAAAAAATCAATGATAAAGGAAGCTAATATTACCATGACTGCATTATTTGAAAAGGGGCTAGGAACATCCATCCAGTGCCAGATAGCATCAGGTTTTAGTTGCCCATATGTCAGTTGAGGAGGACTTATGGGACTACTTGAAACTAAACAGAGGAATGAAAAAATTGTTTCAGAAAGGATTAAGAAGTATTCCCAGTACGTACCTCCTGTGTCGGCCTCAGACAAATAACAAAACATACTGTTTGGATATATATAAACTCACCTGCTAAAACATGGTCCCCATCAACAGCAAGGACACTCCAAGTTGCATTTGAAGCAGCCAGGCTAATGGATGACACTTTTCCATTTCATAAAATACATTTAATCATCACTCATGACGTAATAATACAAACAAATATATTTAATTATATTTACATCAAATCTTCGTTTTATTTCCCATCTATGAAGTTTTTTTTAGCAAAAAAGCATCCCACAGAAGAAATTTGTCACTTAGGCAACATAGGTCTTTGCATCATAAATTAGAATGAGAATAGACAAATGCCTTTACTAAGCCATGCCACAGACCTCAGCCTACAGGAATAAAATATATGGTTACAAATCACAAGAGAACGCTGAGAGATTACCACATCAGTGATGGCCATTGATGAACCTGGCTGTCCAGTTGACCATTCTATGCTGTGAAGAGAATTGGCAGAACAATGGGCACCACTTTCAACTGAACTTTTGGAGGACAAAAACACGAGGATCTTCCCATCTGGACTGTGAACAAAAATGCACTATCAAATTAATACCTTACCCCTCATTAAAGCTGCCATGTTTACTGACAGAAAACTAAAATGATAAACTGTCTTAAGCTATCTCAATCATAATATTACAACATACAAAAAAGATACATTCTTTGTCTTTTCCACTTAGTTTCTGCATGTTTTTTTGTCATTGATTTAAATGTGGTTGATCCCAACCTAACTGGAATAAGGTGGTGAAAATGATGGTGACAAAAAACATACTTGAACATTTGCAAACAATAGCATGCGATATTATAATGTATGTGCACATACTCGAAAGAATAAAAAAAGTCTTTTTATAGACAACTAAAAATATACTACAGCAACCTTAATTGAGGATAGAAGGCACTGCTCATCTCTTCTGTGAGGTTAATTGCATTCCCTGAAGCTTTTTCCTCTTTATGCCTGTAACATCAGAAGTTTGCACTTAAATCAGCTCAATTTATTAGTCCCTAAAAACAAAGGAAATACAATGGAAATTCTGTAAGTAACAGGACCCACTTGGCTTCGCCTTCCCCACCTTTAGGTCCACAAAATGGAGAGCGAACAGCATACAATAAGCATTGCTTGTTATAGCAATATATCATGCCAAGCTTCCTTGCAGTTTTCTGGGATCCAATATCCCTCCAACACACAAAAACCAAATATTGATCAGCAATATTTACAGATGGTGGAGCCCAAACAACCTGCCCAACACTTAGGGACTCTCTAACTCCATGAGAGCAAAGAATGCTACTTTTATTTTTGTTTGAAAGAAGGTTTGATTGACCAACAGAAAACATTACTCTGCAACCTTTTCTTAATTGTATACAACACATAAGGAAAAAAAATTATATAAGCAAACAAAAAATGGAAAAATCAACAAGCTTCAATAAAGCAGCCTCAAATTCCATACCATTCTCGGAATTGAGCACCCACTCTTTATTAATGGTTGAAAAGTTATTGAACTCAAGAAGAGGTTTAGATACTGATGTATAATCATCCTCAACTTGTTCACTCATTGCCCGAGGCATGTCCTTAGAATCAGAAAAGGTTGAAGACTCCATTGCTGATATACCACGAAATCGTCTTCCACCACTGATTCATATAGAATGAAAGATTAAAATTGTGTGGTAAGAGTTATTATAGAATCACATCAAACACATACAAAGTTCCCAATCCAATCCCCACCACAAACATGCCCATAACTCTAAAAACTGCAAACTAGCTACTTGCAAAATCCAACGCACAACACTGGAAAACAGACTGTACATGCCAATTCAACATCCAAGTTTGACAAAGAAGTACCAAAATTAAAAGTTGAAAATGCCAACCACATTAATCCTAATAAAAAAAAGCCAACAACTTCAGATAAACATCAACTAGACCATATCAAAAACAGGAAAAACAGCCCATAAATTGAACGACTATCATCATCACTCAAAATCTTTGGTACAACCGACAGCATTGAACAATCAAAGTACACAAACAACAATAGATAGATAACAAGACAAACATAAAAGGAGTAGAGAGGGAGAGTTGAGTACAAGGATGGAAAGAAACGAAGGTCGGGAGGGGAGACACCTCAGTAGGGAGCGTCCATGGAGTGAGCGGCCGTTGTTGGAGAAGACAAGGAGTCGGACAAGCAAGTGTGGACATGACAGCCTTGACGCCATGGCTCGTGGTCATGTCCAACTCCTCTGCTCCATATCTTTTTACTTGTTGGCAAATAATAATATATTCAAATATCACTGATCGAATAATATAAAAATTATTTTACTCGTATTTATTTGTTACACCTTTCAGAATTAATTTATTTATTGTTATATTTAGAACTCATTTTGATAACTGAGATATTTTAATTTAGTTTGCCTTGATAATCTTGTTGTACAAATGAATATTTTGTTTAAGGTTTTTTCCAATTATTATTGTGTTTCAACTTTTCTTACATTGTAGTCGATTTTTGTCTCATAATTATTTCATAAGCACTTTAATACTTAAAAAATTTAAAATTATTATTATTATTATTATTCATTAAAAAAATTATTGGACTATAATTCTACCTAAATTAGAAATTTTAAAATGTTCATAAATTTTAATATATTTATAATTATACTATCAAATAATATATTCTTAATTTAGATTTTAAAAAATTTTGTGTATTTATTTATTAAAATATTTTTATTTATTATTAAAAATTTTAGAGTATAATCATATTCAAATTAAAAACCATTAAAAAAATAAATTCTATTTAGTTGTTAAATTTTTTTAGTTATTACAATTAAAATTACTTTTAATATTTATATACAAGTATATTTTTTATTAAAATCAAATAAAAATTTATTATTTTAGTTTAAAATTAGATAGTCATAATTTTGAAATTAATTTAGTATATTCTTAATATATATTATTAATAACTTTCAAATATATCCCATGCATTGTGCGGGTCTTTGGCTAGTTGATTTTTTAAATGGTCATTTAAAATAAATTACTATAAATTCCTCTCATATTACATGTACACTATATAAATACGATCAAATCAAATATAAAACCCATGTTTTCTGCCTGACAGTTTTAGTTTCAGTTCATTTGCGACCTAGATCGAATTGCATGTCCATCCTTTTTCGTCGCGTGTTTATATATGGTATGTTTATGTGAACGGTGACTTTAGTTTCCCCTGGTGCTTAGCGATACCTAACTAAACACTACATTGTCTCGACTATTATTTTAATTTAATTGGAGTCGAGTCTAGTTAGGTTTAGGATTGTATCTATTGCTTGTCTAGGGTATTTGCCATGCGTTTGAACCCTTTTTAGATGATCCTAGCCCCCGTGGGACCTAATGTATGGTTTCCGCGATATCCCTCAATGCCCTCGGGTGAAAATCGTTTACATGCCAAACCTGAATTGAGTGCAAGGGCACTACTGATGCCCTTGTACCAGCCAATTTAGGTTAAGGGTTTCAGGTTTGGGCGCAAAGGCCTTTCACAGCTTAAAACTCAGATAATGTTTATAGCCAGGATTTGTATTGTGTCTAGAAATAAATATCATATAGATTGTAGATTATTCGGTGTTTTGGAATGCACAAGAATGCAAGGTGAGACCCTAGTTTTATGATTCTGAATGTAAAATCCAAAAAGCTAATCAAATTGTGATGGATTTGAATGAAATTTAGCTCACACCTTAGTTTATATCTGAGTAGAACAATAACCAAATTTGGTAGCTTTTGGCCCCGCAGATTGTGTGTTAAGATATTCCCAAGCCTAATACATCCACCCAACTCCAGAAATGACCTGGCCAATGCCCCCCATTATCGAGCCCACTCAGGCCCAACCCCTTTGATTTTGGACCTGAAATTTTACCAGACCAAGACTACGGTGTTGGCTTACACCCATTGATCCAAACCTATTTAGATTCTCCAAGCTTATGAACGACACTTAGTAAAATTAGTACACAGCCAAAGAATACTATTCCCAACATCTAAGCCCAACCTAACCTTCGTGGGTCTTATTTGCGATGTTAACCATGGGCCAGAACAAGGTGATTTTTAGTTTTAGCCTTAGGGTGTTAGGGCCTACTAGTTCAAATTTTAGCCCATTTGGGCGTTGTTTGTCTCATCCAAAAAATCATCTTATTAAGTTTGTTTAAAAAATCCTTAAGTGTGAGCTTTCTCACTAAGGGTACATGTAACCTCAAACCTTAATTAATGAATACTAATGAAGATTAACATTCCATTAAACAAATAATTAAGTTAATTATGTGTCTTACGCGTTGTGCATATATTGAGGCCTTTGTCTCGAATTACATGTTAATACAATTCGAGGTTAATTCGGATTTCATTTCTACCTATCACAGAGTGAACTCAGCGAGTTAGGAGGAAAAACTCGACTCATCCAAATCTATTAGATTCTTCTACTTCACCTCTTATTGACTCCATGTGTAAAATTTTATTCGAATTTTATTCGAGTTTTAAACATAGGACGACATTGACTATGTTTTCATGGATCCCTCTAATGTCAAATTATTTGAGGTTTTTCATAATTTAATAAAACTATGAGAATGAGATCTCTCGTTCATTTTCAAACTAAAGATCCAAAAATACGTTATATAGGACCCTCCCTAACCATATTATTTAATTACACAAAATTTTATGAATTTCACAATTAAAAAAGTGAATGATATAGAGATATACAAGTCTTTACACTTTAAAGTAGCGCAATATATATATAAAGTCTTGCAAATACAACGTGTGTCTGAAAATTGTGGCGACTTGGTTTTGAGCTACTCGAGTACTATGGCAGGGAACATAACCAAGGAAGATGTTGAGTCATGCACGACATATAACATGGATAAATTTTAATTTTATAAATAAACTCTCGTCGAATAATGTATATGTTTTTAATAATCTAATAACTTAGATATAGATTCTAATTGAATTTAAAGATAAATCTTAATTGAACAAGAAAATAAATTATAATAAATTAATTTTTAATTTTTAATTTTTAATTTTTATTATAATTTAATTGGTTAAATCTTCTATTTTTAATCAAAGATTAGTATTGAGTTATCCTTCTATTAATAAAAATATATAAATTTTGATAGTTGACGCTCTAATTTCGAATCTGTGTTTTGAATAATTTTGGGATTGGTGGAAGTGTAAAAAAAGAGTGTTAGTTTAGTGTTGAGAGGCGGCTATGACAACATTATTATGGAATATTTATATGTATGAACTTTAGTTTTCAATAATAAAAGAATACTCTTCCAAGTCAAGGAAGCACTACTTTAGTGTATTTAAAGTGATGCATGAGTAACTTATCATTGCGTAATCTATTGATTTATATTCTTTTTTTTTTTTGCAAAGCAATGGTTTGTTCTCTTGAAAATAAGAGTGATGTTCAGGCTAAAAGAATATCGCTTGTCAAAACAAAAACAAAAAACAAAAAAGAGAGAAGAGAATATCACTTGTGACCCTTTATGACAACAGCAAATATGAGGTGTGCTGCTCTGGGAAATAAAATAAAATATGTTTTCATAGTGACGTGGGCAGAATGAGTAATTTTTGCATGTCACGCGTCAATCTTATTCACTTTCAATGACCTACAAACAAGAATTACAGCTCGATCACACTCAAATTCTTGATGCTTAACTAACCTTGCTCAAAAATCAAGCAAACACAAATACATCTATGTTTGGCACAATTTGAAATTTGGTATTAAACATAAAATACAATATTTATATATTATTTATATGGCCACTTACATAAATTATAAAAAAAAAATAATTATAATCATGTTTTAATAATGATTTTACACAATAATATAATGATTGTGTATAAACAAACTATTTAACATATAATTGACACTACATTGAACCATTTAATCTTTCAAATACAAGTTTATCGTAAATTTACCAAAGAAAAATGTAAATTAGAAAAGCTCGTGTTTCCCTCTATTCTACCCAAATGTACATGGCTCAAAACTTAAACTCAATTTGAACTCAAAGACTCCTCAGTCAATTGTGAACACAGCTGACTTGACTTGATTAATTAGCACCCTTAAAAATAAAATCCATACATCAAATATAAACTCTATATTCATAAAAGTCAATACGCTTACCAATATACCAGCTTCCAAGGGCTTCGAAGTTCAAAATGGCCTTCTTTTGGATTCCTTATCTCCTAGCTGGTGACATGGATCCAAAACATATTCATATGATACAAAAGCAAACTTTTGACCACCGGATACCCTTCTTGAGACTAATCATCCTCCTTTGGAGCTTGCGAACGACAACAAAGTAAAAGGATTTCAAAGTCGGATGGATCAAATAGGAAAACCTAAGCATCTATGTTATCACCTTCAACAATCTTTATAGGATTGAGTTTTTCATGGACTGGACATGAAATTTGAAACCTAGAATTCCAAATTGCCAAGGACAGAACACTAGAATTCCATTCACCTGCAGATAAACCACAGCCTTCTTTGAAGCAAACAAAATAATTGACTCCCAGCTAATGGAGCTTTCCAAATACAAATGCATATGCATTGTAGTTGTAGAAATTATACCTGCTTATAGTTGCAGAAAATAAGACTATATTACAAACGAACAATGACTTTGGTATCCTTCAACTCCAAAGGATGGCACTTATATACCATTCTGTTTGCCACAACTCTCCACAGGGTGAGAAGGCTCAGGGTTGAATCCTGCTTCCCACTGCCCGGTTCCACAAGTTGTTGATCCACCCCGAATGCGTTTCTGCAGGTGCTCCAAGCTGGCCACTCGTTGCATTGAAGCTGACCTGCCCATTTTGACTCCTCCCACATTCTGCACTTTCCCATTTGCATCACTGGAAGGGATGTCATGCCCCCTAATTTTCCTTCGATCATCATTTCCAGTGAGGAGAAGGTTGTCTTAATCACCGTGTACTATGGGATCGGATGCGTCTGTGATCTCAGATGGGCTAGTAGACAGGGATACGCTGTTAGATGATAAAGCAGGCATAGTTGGAAAGAGAGAATTCAAACCAGTTACTCTCTTTACTGTTTCTTCAGCCATTTCACCTGAGCAATGGTGTTAAATTGCGTTAATATTCGATGACAATCAAGTTGTGGAGTTCGGAACACATTGAAGAACTAGCTCCTAAGCTCACCGTTGCCCTCAAAGTTTCAACATCTGCTTTGGGAATTTTGTTGTCCGCGGCAGCTTTGTTGTATTTTTTACTTACGTCAGTGAGGCGGTTCAGCAGTGACGAATTCTCAGCTCTCAGTTGAGCAACCTAATATGCAGAACTCGTACTTAATGCAATCAGCAGTTACTAAAATCTATATGTCCAATCAATAAATGTCAATTAACAGGAGACACCATACATAGGTTACAGATTTAGGCTTATTCTGTTTCAGAGGCTCTCAGAACCAAAAAAAAAATGGACATCTGGACCATATGAATGCTAGAGAAGCAACAATTAGGTCATGAATATCACAAACCTGTTTCCAGCTCTGTTAAATGTACCTGCTTCCTCTGTCTTGACCTTCTTGCCGACTCTCTATTTGAGATCATTCTGGGACACTTATGGAGTAGGTCAGCACACAAATTCCTACAGTAACCTACAGTAACTTTATTGAAGTATGAAATATAACAGAAGCTCAAGACTCAAACAGCAAAGACAATCAATCAATCCGATGTTGTTATAGTCATCTTTGACAAAATTATACAAATGATAAAACCATCAATATAAAAACTTTAATTTTTTTCGGATTAAATTATTAAGAAATAAAATTAAATAGTGAAAGAGTACTTGAATTTATAAAAGAATATTAATTTTTTCTTCTTTAAGATTTTAATCTTCTAAATTCAATATTAATTTTCAAGACTAAAGTTTCTCTGGATGATGATATGCGAGAACAAAAATTGCATATATCATAATCACGTTATTTATAGCCTTAGTTTTCATAATTTTAATTTAACCCATCTTAAAAGAAAAATTAAAATATCTACACATTGAATTCCACACCTATATAATGACCCATAAATCTTAACTTTAATAGATTAATTGAATTTAGGTCAATCTTAAATAAGAAGATATAATACAATTATAGATTCATGTCCAACATCAACAATCTCTCAATTAAACTATATATGTACAAAGATGATTGTATATAACTTTATGAGCTCGAAAATAACATACGCTATTATTCTAAAACAACAATCTCTTCCATTAATTAATGTTAATATAATATCAAGGTGATTTTCGTTATATTTATCATAACTAAACCCATCCATGGTCATATACATCAACATAATTAAATGGCATTTATCTGATACCATGAAAATTACTTACATGTAATTTGATCTAAACATATCTATTTTTAACTAGTTTAACTTTATGAGATCACCAAAATAGAATAAAATATAAATTAAATACTACAATAAAACAAACTCCAACTAAAGTAGCATATTATCAAATGATACAACACTCATATGAGCAACATGCTCATGAAAGACCTTGGGTGGTAAACACTCTATTAGTAAGTGGATCCGCAACCATAGAATTTGTGCTTTGTAAAAACTTTACCACTTTGAACTCTTTCTTGGATCCGCAACTATAGAATTTGTCCCAATATGCTTTATAGAAAATTTACTCCTCTGAACTCTTTCTTTCAAAGCAATAAACTTAATCTCTATATGTTTTGATTTAGATGAGCTCCTTTGTTATTTGAATATGATACTGACTGATTATCACAAAATAACTAAAGTGGTTTTTCAATATTATCATTACAAAATAACTTAAGTGGTCTTTTAATATTATCAACAATGCGCAGCCTTGACAAAATTCCGCAACCATATTCTATTAGATTGTTGGACTTTATTAGATTTTATATCATGAATCTAAGAAGAATTTTTGAAAACTTAAATTCTGGACAATGGGATATCAGAACAAAAACTACTTATTAATTTAAGGACCATAACCTCCTTATTTATAGATGTAGTTTCATAAATTCATTTTCACCCATCATAAAAAGAGAAATATGAAAAGGTATCTACACATTGAATTCCACATTTTTCACATTGAATTCCACACCTTAATTTATGGTCCATAACCTTTCACTTTAGTATATCAATTTATTTTAGGCCAACCTTATTAACATATGACACAATTCTTGATTCACGTACATAATGTCCAACATCCAACAATCTCCCACTTGGACTTAATATATACACGAAGATAATTGTATAACCTTATGAGCTCCAAAACATATGCCATTATTCCAAAATAATAATCTCGTCGATTAATCAATGTCAATATAAGATCAAGGTAATTTTTGTTACATTTATCGTAACTAAACCCATCAATGGTCACCAACATCAACATAATTAAATAACATAGATCAAGTATGGATGTGTAGCATGAAATTTACATGTAATTTGATCTAACATGCCTATTTTCAACTGGTTCCAACCATGCATGTGAGCAGACACAAATAAATAATTTAAGTCTTCTTGTATGATATTATTTTTTGTTCTCATGTGCTTTTTTATATAATTTTGATTCAAGTAAACTAAACATGTGGGTGTTTTTTCTAAGTCAATTCATTTTTTTCTAAAATTGTTTTATAGTTTTATATATGATATTGTTGCAACAGGGGTGTCTAAAAATATGGGCAGTACAAAAACTTTGGACACTCTTGCTAACACTAAAATAGTGTTAAGAAAAATATGGACACACATGTCAGTACCATGTGAATCTCAAAATTAAAATAGTTTTGTTTGTCTAATATTATTTTTTAAGCTATGGATAATGTTCATTTGTTTTACATAAATTGAAAAGTTGTTATTTTAAACTGTACGATTGCCTAAATTGTATATGTATAACTTTTATTATGAATCTTAGGTTTGTAATAAACAAAGAGGATCTTTTCAACTCAAAATTTATATTATATTTTCAAATATGAATTTTCATATAATTAAAAATGTGTTAAGAATTTTAAGTGTCTGGTGAAAGATAAGGGATGTGTCTTTGGTTCATTACAGAAAAATTCAAGATGTTGATTTACTTGTGTTAAAGCTTTTATTATGAATCTTAGATGTGTATTAAGAGATGCAGGATATTTTTTACTCAAGATTTATATTATATATTTAAATATGAAATTTTGATATAATTAAGAATATGTTGTTGATTTGCTACTTCTGTAAGAAATTTTATGTGTGTAGTAAAAGAAAATAGATGTCTTTGGCCTATCAGAAATATTTGATATTGTAAGAATTAGATCCATTTAAAATAAATTGTTTATACTTTTATTTTCGTAAAATACATCTCTTTTTATTTATTTTTTAGTTCAATTTTTTTATTTGTGCTAATTTTATATTTCATATACATTAGTTATGTGATGTCCGTATTTATGTTCATGCATGTCTATGTCTGTAAAAAACTTTGCGGACTGGCATAAACAGTATTTGCAACAAAATTTACGGACTCGACATGAACGATGTAGGCAATAATTTTACGAACACAGACACGGATAAAAAGGGTGTCCACACCGGTAGACACCCCTAGTTGTAACCAAGCAAATTAAAGTTCTCTCTACATAAAAGTTGAAATGTTAATTATTTTTATAGCTTGTAGCGCAGTGGCTATAAGAGCTATGGGTGATTAAGAGGTGGTGGTTCAATATCTTAGGGGCTCGATTGTATGTAGTAGATTGCCTTTTTTTTAAAAAAGTGTCTCTCATTTAATTGTTTTAATTGATGTTTGATAAGATGTCAAGAATGAGAAGGAAACTTACTCGAAAAAAATAACAATGAAAATGAAACTTGAGTTTGATTAAAAGTCAAATGTAGCCCAAACAAAAATATTGAGAACGAAATGGGTTCGGATGTTTGATATTTGCAAATATATTACGAATTCAAATCTCTTAAACTATTCTGTATTTGGCTTGAATTCAGATTTGTTTTAAGAGTATTCAATTATATTATATTTCTAAAGTTGCTCTTAATTTGGATCAATAAGGAGTAGGGTTGTTCGGATCTAAATGGATGATTTTTTATAAAAATACATACATTCAAACTTACTTAACATGTCTTACGACTTGGAAATCAAATATACAATAGAATAAATCGGTAAATTTGAGAAGAATCATAATGAGCGTTTGGTCTAAGGTCAAAGCGTTACATCACATCTACAACGAGCTTGGACTGAATCTATATCAAAATCCACTACTAAGCAAAAAACTAACAATTATGTATGATGCATAGTTGTGGTATTTGCTCACATCAATAATAGTATCACAAAAAGGGACAATACTAAACAAATCTATAACTAAACACGCGACACACAAAAAGAGACATGATAAACGATAATAAATAAATAAATAAACTCGTGAATAATTAGATAAAATAATGAATACATGAAAATAAATAATACAATAATCACAAAATAATAACATAATTATACTATATAAGTATGCGACTAAACGTGAGTAAATAACGGTACATATACAAGTAAAAAATAAATAAATAAATAAATAAATTGATAAATGAATAAATACATTAATAATTCATATCAATTAATCACAAATAATAATAGTATAGCTATCAAATACATGAATATGTAATTAAACACAATTAAATAATCACATACGCGTGACCGTACAAATAAATAAATAAATAAATAAAATTTGATCGACATGAATAATATTAATATTAATAAGTAAATATATCAATAATAATAATAATAATAATAATAATAATAAACAATCATTCAAGCATTCACATAATCGACAAATATATAAATAACTAGAAATAAATAAATAAATTATCAAATAATTAATAAATAAAGAAAAAATATTCATAACATCAAAGTATGTTAAATAATATGAATATACATCTAAACTAATATAACGAGTCTCGAATTACAAAAAAAGGGTCGAAAAACGGCGGAAAACAGTTTACAAATAGCTGAATAATGGCTGCCGAGTCAACTACAGTGAGACATACGGAGTCGAGTCAAGTCAACTTGGCCAAGTTCACTACTGATCTGAACCAAGTCCGATTGGGCTCGACTTAGTGGACATGGACACAGCTGGCAGACGCGAAAAAGGCAAATGGGCACCAAATGGGCCACTGGTGCCCATCGCCAAAAAATGCTGACGATGGCATGGTGGTTGACAAAGGATGACGAGGGGAAGACGCTGTGTAAAACCCGTGATTCGAGTTAGGGTTTTACGTTACCGAAC
>JAURVB010008186.1:0-24629 GCA_033002965.1 Piper betle | reverse complement strand
CTCATAACAACTAAAAGTCTCGAGAAATGATAATAGGGATTATATTGATTTGTTTCATTTAATTATGCATCTTAGTGGTTTTATCCCTTATACGGAATTGCCTTCGTAGGTGAGCAGCTTTGGACTGAGGATTAAAAGTGTGGTTGGTGGATCTCTTACCAACCAAGGTTTGGTGAATTGATAATAAATTGGACTTCCTTTTATTCTCTTGTGTTATAAATGTGGCAATAGGAAACAATCAGAGACCGTGGGACTTAATTTTATGTATTGTCACATGCTATTAAAACATGATTTATTTTTATGATTTATACCTTTCCTAGACTTGTTTACCATGTTATGGTTCATGTTCATAAATAGTATGTCTCCAACATTTGACTTTTTAAGTAACACTTGGGCCGGTCAGGGTGGGTCATTACACTATCTGTGCCCCACCGCTATCAAGTGAGGTTGGCAACATGCATGCTTCAAGAGGAAGCATATTACTGGTAGAAATCCATGGAAAAACCACATTCCACTGATGTCGAGTTATTTGGTGAGGGTTGTAAAGCCTTTTTGGCTAACTTAGTTGAGTCTGAGTCAAAACCAAAAGAGTTGTCCATGAATCCTGTGGTAGCAGAGTTTCCCAATGTATTCCTAGACGAACTTCCAGCGTTACCTCCTAAGCGGGCAGTGGAGTTTGCGATTAACCTAGCACCTTGAGTAACACCAATTTCTAAAGCACCATACCACTTGGCTCCAGCAGAACTCAAAGAGTTAAAGAGTCAACTAGAAGAGTTGTTGGTGTAGGTTTCATCCGACCAAGTACTTCACCCTGGGGAGCCCCTGTTTTGTGAAGAAGAAAGATGGATCACTTCGGCTGTGTATTGACTATCGACAACTTAATCGAGTGACAGTCAAGAATCGGTACCCCTTACTAAGGATTGATGACTTGATTGATCAGCTAAAAATGGCCGGAGTATTTTCTAAGATAGACTTGTGGTCTGGTTATCACCAGCTGCGAGTAAAGGAGTCAGACATATAGAAAACAGCTTTCCGAACATGATATGGACATTATGAGTTACTGGTTATGCCTTTTGGTCTAAAAAATGCACCAGCGGCCTTTATGTCACTCATGAACACGAGTGTCTCGCGCATACTTGGACCAGTTTATTATCGTGTTTGTGGACGATATTCTAGTCTATTTAGATAATGAAGAAGAGCATGTGAAGCACCTGTCCAGTATTCTTCAAGTTCTAAGTGAAAATCAACTGTTCGCCAAGCTCACAAAGTGTGACTTCTGGTTGAAGGAGGCAAACTTCCTTGGTCATATTATCTCAAAGGTTGGAGTTGCGGTGGATCCATCAAAAGTGAAAGCAATCACTGATTGGCCACAACCCAAGTCATTCACTGACATCCGAACCTTTGTTGGCTTAGCGGGTTACTACATAAAGAGAGTTTTTTGTAAAAGCCTCAAAAAAAAAAAAAAATTAGATTATTTTATTTAGGGTTATATAAATCTCAGAACAAACCATAAATAATATTTCATTAAATAAATTCTTAAGAATCAATATCATTTATAACCCATTTGTATTCACTTAATAGTAAGTTTTTGACTTTCATTATCACACAAATGATATAGTTATGAGTAATTATGTTCTTTTCTATATAATTTAATGTAATGACTTCTTAAATTCCACACATATTAGTACAATTTAATATAATGACTTCTTGAATTTAATATATATTCTTCTATATAAAGGAGAGTTATGTTGTTAAATGAAACATCCTCTGGATAGTTTGAGAGCATATTTGACTCACAAAGGGAAGGCTTTAGGATCTTGGGTCATAGTTGCGGGTTCCTCATCACAATACCAGGTTTGTATAATTACTTGAAATGTTATATATTTCGATTTGGGAGTCTTGGTTAGCCTGAGTCCAGATTCGGCCACCATGCACCAAGTGCAACCGGGGTTAAGCTAGTCCGACACGCGGCCGCATCTTTTAAAATTACTATGTGGCAGTCTTGGTCGACTTGAGTATCTAACCACCATGCGCTGGAACGCAACCGAAGTAGACTCAATTCGGTACAAGGCAGCACCCCCTCAAAGATTAAATACCTGCCACCATGCTGATAGGGGTGACAGGGTGCAGTGGCGCAGTGGTGCCACGTAGCGTATGTGCGCATACATGGGATTGTAGCTGCATAGGTGGCCACCCTCCCAGCATATTAAGAGCTTAGCATAGGCTCTTAATCACTAAAAGACATAATTCAGATGTTGTGGGGAATATATTAATTGTTTCTTGTAAGTATACGACTTAGTGTTTTTATTACTAACGCAGAATTGCCTCCGCATTTAGAAGCATGGAAGGATGGGTAGAGTCGGGACAACTGGAGGACTCTATTATTGGACTATTCTTTTCTCAAGATTGTTTGCATGGCAATGGGATTTTTGGTTTGGTTCATGGGACTTAGATTATTCCGAGCATTTTTATATTAAATTTATTATTGTGGATTTATTAAAAATCTTCAAAATTAATAGAAAATTAATTTATGAAACATTTAGTTTCATATAGTAACACTTGGCTCGTGGCTCGGAACGGGTGGGTCTTGTGAGATCCCTCAACTAAGTTCCACATCTAATATATACCATGCAAAGATCTTGTTTATAAGTGGGAATGGACTATATATCTTTAACTTGGGTTAACCATTTTTAAAAAATGACTTAGGCCCATTATGTTCCACTTTGGGTCGGGTCATTACAAATGGTATAGAGCAACCTGGTTATGTGTTAAATTGTGGGCTAGACTAGGGAAGTTGGCTAGACTGCCTGTCATGGGCCAAAGAAGGTCGTGGGTTGGGGTTAGCAACGGGCCAAATGTAAGAATTACGTGGATGAAATTTCCTAAAGAGGGCAGATTGCGAGATCCCTCAACTTAGTCCCACATCTAATACCTACCAGGCAAAGATCTTGTTTATAAGTGGGAATGGACTATAGATCTTTAAGTTGGGTTAACCATTTTAAAGAAATGACTTAGGCCCATTATATTACACTTTGGGCCGGGTCGTTACATTTCCAGTCCCTAAAGAAGAGTCTAACAACTGTACCAGTCTGGACACTGCCAAATGGTAATGAAGGATTCGTAGTCTTCAGTGATGCGTCCCTGTTGGGTTTAGGATGTGTCCTTATGCAGGGAGGTAAAGTGGTGGCCTATGCCTCTCATCAATTGAAGATTCATGAATAAAATTATGCAACACATGACTTGGAACTAGCAACAGTGGTTTTTCCCTGAAAATTTGGAGACACTACTTGTATGGAGCCTAGTTCAAAGTCTTCACTGAGCACCAGAGTTTGAATATATTTTCACCCAAAAGGACCTTACCCTTCGACAAAGGTGGTGGATAGAATATTTGAAAGACTACGACTTTCAAATTTTATACCACCCAGGGAAAGCGAATGTGGTAGCAGATGCGTTGAGTCAGAATGGCAAGGTGGAGAAGGGTCAGCAGCTAGCTAGACTTTGGGCCATGTCATTGGAAGTAGTGGCTATCAACCCTATGGAGCAACTAACAAGATTAATGGCAAATTTGGTTATTTCTAATGAATTGGTTGATCGTGTTAAGCTAGAACAAATGGGTGATGAGGAGCTAAATGAAATGTTGGACAAGATTCTTGACATTGTAGCTGATTCCAATAGTGTGATCAGATTTAGAGGAAGGTTGTGTGTACCCAGGGATGATGCACTGAGGCGGAATATCATGGAGGAGGCTCATTGCTCAAAGTTCTCGATACACCTTGGAGTTACTAAAATGTATCAGTATTTAAAGCGAACCTACTGGTCAGATTGGGATGAAGAGGGATGTTGTGGATTTGGTCTCCAAGTGTCTGACTTGCCAATAGATAAAAGCCGAACATCAACTACCTGGAGGACTATTGCAACTTTTAGAAATACCAACTTGGAAATGGGAGCGTGTCACATGCAATTTTCTTGGAAAGCTCCCAAGGACTCAAAAGAAGAATGACTTGTAACGACCTACCCAAACTAGACTGGGTGTTACCTAAAATATAGTTGATGTAACAATAACATTCTGAAACATGATTCATAATACAACAAATAAGTCTAGCAGTTTATAACTCATAAAAAGAAATCATTTCTGATAGCATATGACAATATATAAAATAACCGTCCCTCAATCTCGAACCATTTCCCATAGCCACATTTATAACAAAAGAAAAATAAAAGGAAGTCCAATTTATTATCAATTCACCATACCTAGGTTGGTAAAAGAAACACCAACCACACTTCTATTCTTCAGTCCAAAGATGCTCAGATGCGGAGGCAATTCTGCGTTAGTGAATAAAACCATTGAGGCGAATAATTAAATTAAACAAGTCAATATAATCCTTATTATCGTTTCAAGAGATCTTTTAGTTGTTATGAGCCTATGCCGAGCTCGTTATATGCTAAGTAGGGGTGGCCTCCCAATCCAGCTACCATCCTATGCATGCGCACACATGCTACGTGGCCCACAGCCTGTAGTTATTGATATTTGCCATTGACTGACCCTCTCGGTATCACAAGTGCATAATAAGCCTACTTGTGCCACTGCGCCTTATTACCCTTTCGGCCTAGGGGCAAGTATTCAATCTTTCAGGGGGTGCTGCCCTGTGCCGAATTGGGTCAACCCCGATTGCATTCCATCACATGGTGGTCAGATACTCAAAGCAACCAAGATTCCCACATCAGTAATTTTAATGGGTGCGGCTCCGTGTCGGGCTGAATCAATTCCTTGACCCTGATTGTTTTCCCGCACATGGTGGTCGAATTTGGGCTTAGGCCGACCAGGGCTGCCAAGAAGGGAAAATATAACATTTCAAATAATTATATGGACCTGGATAGTTCGTTAGTGAACTCGAAGCTGCGACCAACGATCCTAATCTGAGACGAGAACATAAAATTATACATAAGTATAATTTTATTCGAGTAGAAATGCATGCAACTAAATGACTAATATATATAATGATTAAATTCTCAACAATCTAGTTAAATATTAAATTATTCATGTGATATAATCATTTAAATCCTACTTTACATTTTAAATTTATTATCTAAATCATAATTCACACTTAATAAATGATAAAATAATTATTAACTTATAAACAAATATTTCAGCTATTATTAGTATTTTCCTTTGCAGATGATAATTACTTAACCACGATCTTGATGAATTTAGTTTACGGTTATAATTTTTTATCGCTTCAATACTAATAGTAATTTAATTAATTAAGTCGTTCGATTAAATTATTTAAAATCATTTGTATTATCCTAATTCAAAGATATTACTAATACAATTATTTTAAATTATTCAACTTAATAAAGTTCCGAACTTTATTTATTTTCATTATGTCTATTTAGGTTCAACGCTTGTGATTTTTACCCGATTATAATTTAATAACCCATTTTCTACCTTACTGACTCGTTATTAAAATAATCACTTTATTTACCTAATATTAAATTTAATATGGTAAAGGTAAAATCTTTATTTTATTAATTACTTATAACCATCCGATTTAAATTAATCGCTTGTAATACACCGATTAATTATCGACCGTTTATCATTACCGTATTTTTTATTACTCATGTCCATGTCGATTTCGTACAATAATTAATTAGTTTAGTAACTTTACCCATAGCCCATAAAAATGATTATTTTTAAAGATTTATTACAAGTTAGTATTATTTTTTAACTTGAGTCGGTATCTAGTCAACCTATATTTACAAAACTGCCATCTTCTTCTTCCCCAACGTCCTTCTTCTCCTACCTTCTTCTTTACACCAGAAAACAGGTCCTGGCGCCTTCTTCTTCAACCCAAAACCAGATCACTTCCTTCCCTAACTACTTCCCTTCCCTAGCAATCCAATTGGAAGCATAAAGCTCGTGCTTTACAGCAACTATCCACGTCCAAACTCTGTTCTGCACCAAGACGCGACTCCTGGCCAGCAGCACCGCCGGGACTGCAAGGTGATCTCCGTCCGGCCAGCAGCACCACCGGGAACTCTTCCCTTCTCCCTACAATACAGACCAATGTCATGGCCAAGCGTCACGGCGTGAGCCTTGGCCGGCGAACTGGTATAGGTGTCTGGAATCAGCGTTCATCCTTGAAATTCCGCCCACAAACCGCTGTAACTCCACCACCCATCGGTAGCAAGGGTCCAGGCGAGCCATCCCTTCAACCCAGCAGCCAGAGAGGTCGTCGGGGTTGTGAGCGGCTGCCTTGCAATTGTTTACAGTCGCCCATCCTTGCCCAAATTCTTGCACTCGTCGGCCATGGCGAATTTCAGTTTACAGTTTAGTTTTAGTTGTTTATTGTTGATTTCAGACTTTATTTCTCATGTTTATCAAGCTTATTATCAATTAAAAAGAATATGCATGCAAGAAAATTAAGAAGAGGGAGATAGGAAGGATACCCAAGCAAAGAGGAAGAAGTGGGCACTGGTAAGGAAGAGGAGAAGAACTAATGCGAACGAAGACTAAGGTGAGGAAGACGTCCTCTTTCAAAATTATAAAAATGAAAATGACGGCTAGGGTATGTGAAAACACCCCTACACCCGCATTTCATTTAACCGGGTAAATTATAAATATATTAACCGGGTAGAATTAATCGGGTAGAGAATAATAATAATTCTCCAACGTTCGGTCCTCCCCGGACCATGGTCGGTCCTTCTCGGGCCATGTTGGTCCTTCTCGGACCGCGTAAAATAATTATTATTTATTATTATTTTTTTCACAGTCTTTACATCACTCCATATGGGTGGTTGTGGATGGACTAACTAAGGTAGATCACTTTATACCCACGAAATCAATGACAACTGCGGAATACCTAGCAGGATTTATGTCGATAACGGTGATCAGGGTTGCGTGAGGTTCCAAAGGATATGAGTCTCTGACCGAGGATCGCCTTATTCACCTCACATTTCTGGGAAGGCTTTCCAAAAGCCACGGGGACCCAAATCAAGTTGAGTACGCAACATGTCCTTCTGGCCAAACTGAATGGTCAAACTGCAGAGGCCTATTCAAGCTTTGGAAAGATTTGTTGCGAGCTTCCATTCTTAACTGGCGGAGGTGACTGGGAGAGACACTCCAGCCGCTCTTGGCTGGATTTACCTTCAATAACAACTTATCAGGCCACTATGAGGGATGGCACCATTCGAGGCCTTATATAGCAGTCCCTGCAGGGTCTACCACCGTGTTGGTTGGAGTCTATTCACTTACGGTCATATTCGGGCCAGAGGTGGTGAGGGAAGCCAACTGAAAAGGTGAGCTCATTCGGCAAAGGCTTAATGCGAGCTTAGAGTCAGACATAAGAAGGTTATGTTGATGAGTCGAAGGAGGGACCTAGAGTTCCAAGTTGGAGAGTTGTGTGTGCCTAAGCACATCTCCTAGGAAGGGGGTGACTCAGAGTTTAGAAGATCACGGAAGTTGATGCCAAGAATCATGGGACCGTTCCCAATCCCAGATCGAGTTGGAACTTGTGCATATGAGACTAGCATTGCCACTGAACGGTAAAGATAAATGTGCGAGGAATGAGGGATCATGTAATCACAAATTTTGAAGAACTTAGAGCTACAATCAAATTTAGCCTACTGAGGAAAAGCGGATTTGCGTCCTAGCAAAGAGAAATAAAGACATAGGGAACAAGGAAATTCTTTGGTAAAAGTATTGTGGAAAAATCAGGAGTCGGAGGAAGCTACATGGGAGGCGGAACAAGAAATGGAAAGGAAATACCCTTGCCTATTCGTGGCACAAAGATTCTTGTCATTGTAGCCAACATGAACCGATGCCAAAGAATATAATTCATTGTTCGTTTTCCCATTATGATATTTCGGGGACGAAATATTTCCGAGATGGGGAGATTGTGAAGACTGAGCAGAAATGTGTGTGTATATGTATATGTATGTTCGACACGGTCGGGGAAGGACCGAACATTGGAGAAATATTATTATTAAACATATTCTCTTCTCTACCCGGTTAATCCTGCCCGAATACATTAATATGCTTGTATTATTTACCTGGATTGAATGAGCAGTCTACGGTGTTTGGGTGTTTTCACATACCCAGGCCATTTCATTTTCACTTATATTTTGACGATGGGCGTCTTTGTCGTCCTAGATGCCTACTCCCATCTTCTCTTCTCCTCTTCCTTACCGCAAGCCGGCTTCTTCCTAGCTTGGGTGTTCTTCCTGTCTCCTTCAACACTAATGGTTTCATGCATGCATATGTTTGGATTGATAACAGAAGCTTGATAGTCATGGAAACTAAGGTCTTACGTCAACGAGAACAACAAGCAACTAAATGGTCTACAACTGAAATCCGCCATGCGCCAACGAGTCTGAACAACGGCAAGGTGGGCGACCATAGCGCAGGGAATTTCGAGGCAGCTCACATCCCCCAACAGCCCCTACATGGCTATTGGGTTTGAAGGGATGGCTCACTGTGTCCCCGGTTTCAGGATGGGTGGTGGAGGTAGCACTGGCGAGTGGGCGAGAGATTGCAAGGGGGACGAAGGTGGTGGCGTTCCTCTGAAACAAACGCTTTAATGGAAGATCCAGAGGGTAGATGCCAGCTGTTCTTCGTCGAAAAAATCAGGGGTTTCACTATTACAATTCCGACCACTGGCATAGCGCGCTACTGATGACCTTCTCGCCGGAATTCATGGTGGCGACATGCAGGCGTGGGGAGAACGACCCTACTCCTTGCGACATCCAAAGGTGGCTGATCTTCCTATTTTGATGCCGGCATGAGGTACCTGAACCTCTGAATGGTAGAAGGTGCAAGAAAGTGGTCATCTTGAGGTTGGAGAAGAAGGGCATGACCTGTTGATGTGCCAAAGAACGATGGCAGAGAAGAGAAGAATGTCGGGGAAGATGAAGATGGCGGATCTATAATTTATGCTTGACTTGGCACCTACTCGAGCTAAAAATAATACTAACTCGTAATAAATCCTTAAAAAATTTATTATTTTAAGGGTTATGGGTTAAAATTGGTAAATTAATTAATTATTGTACGAAAACGCCAAGAGTAATAAAAATACGATAATGATAAACGGTCGATAATTAATCAGTGTACTACAAATGATTAATTTAAATCTGATGGTTATAAGTAATTAATAAAATAAATTTTGACCTTTATCATATTTAATTTAATATTAGGTAAATAAAGTGATTATTTTAATAACAAGTTAGGAAGGTAAAAAGTAGGTTAATAAACCTATAATCACGTAAAAATCACAAGTGTTGGACAAAAATAAGTTAATGAAAATAAATGAAGTTCAAAACTTTATTGAGTTGAAAATTTTAAAATAATTAGTAATAATTTTGAATTAGGATAATAAAAATCATTTTAAATAATTTAATTGAATGATTTAATTAATTAAATTGCTAATAATAATGATAGAGATGAAAAATTAAAACAGTAAATTAAATCATCAAGATCGAAGTTAAGTAATTACCATCTCAAAGGAAAATATACTAATAATAGTAATTATGATAATTAATAATTATTTTATCATTAGAGAAGTGGATTTATGATTTAGATAATTAATTTAAAATGTAAAGGCAGACTTAAATGATTATGTCACATGAATACTTTAATATTTAAGATTATTGATTGTATGCATGCTTTATATTGTTGAAATTTTAATAAAGATAGATATTAGTGTAATTTTATGTTGTCGTTCAGATTAACATCATTGGTCACTGTTGCAAGTTCACTTACGAACTATCCAGGTTCGTATAATTATTTAAAACGTTGTATTTTCCCTTTTTGGTAGCCCTGGTCGGCCTAAGCTCAGATTCAACCACCATGCACCTAGTGCAACCGGGGTCAAGTAATTGACTTAGTCCGACACGAGGCCTGTAACGACCCACTCGAACCGACCCGGGTGTTACTTAAAATATAATTGATGTAAACATAACTTCAAGAATAGGAATTCTAATACGACAACAAGTCTAGAATTTATGAATACTAAAAATAAATTATGTTCTAATAGCATGTGATAATGCATAAAATAAACTAACTCAAAGTCCCACTGTTTCGGACCGTTTCCCACAGTCACATGTATAACACAAGAAAAATAAAATAAAGTCCAATTTATTATCGATTCACCATACCTAGGTCGGCAAACCACCAACCCCACTATTAATCTTCAGTCCGGCTGCTCACCCATGAAGGCAATTCGCGTTAGTAATAAAACTACTAAGCTGCATATTTATTTGAAAGCAAGGCAATATAATCCCTATTGTCATTTCCATGAGTCTTTTAGTGATTATGAGCCGATGCTGTGAGATCCCTCACCTTAATCTCACATCTAATTCCAACTAGGAGAAGATCCTATTTATAAGTGAGAATGGGCTATAGATCTATAACTTGGGTTCTCCATTTTAAAGGAATGACTTAGGCCCATTACATTGCACTTTGGGCCGGGTCATTATAGGTGGTATCAGAGCAACCTAGTTCCGTGTTAGATAGTGGGTTGGACTACGAAGTTGGCTAGGGCTGCCGGTCACAGGCCAGAGAAGGACTGTGCTAGGGTTAGCAATGGAGGCTGTGTGTAGGAATTTTGGGGAGATCCCTCAACTTAAGCCCACATCTAATACCTACCGGGAAAATATCATGTTTATAAGTGAGAATGGACTATAGATCTTTAACTTGGGTTAAGCATTTTAAAGAAATGACTTTGGCCGAGTACGTTGCACTTTGGGCCGGGTCATTACGTATGCTGAGCTCTTAGTATGTTGGGAGGGGTGACCTCCCCATCCAGCTACCATCCCATGCATGTGCACACACACTATGTAGCCCATGGCCTGTAGTTACCGATATTAGCCATTGACTCACCCTCTTGGTATCACAAGTGCATAATGAACCGTCTTGAGCCACTATGCCCGGTCACACCTTTCGGCCTAGGGGCATGTATTTAATTTTTCAAGGGGTGCCACCTTGGGTCAAATTGAGTCGACCCCAATTGCGCTTAGGGGCATGGTGGTTAGTTATGAACTCCAGTCAACGAAGATTGACACATAGTAATTTTAAAGGGTGCGGCCCCGTGTCAAACTAAGTCAATTCCTTAACCCTTATTGCACTCGGTGCATGGTGGTCAAATCTAGTCTCAGGCCGACCAGGGCTCCCAAAAAGCGAAAATACAATATTTCAAATAATTATATAGACCTGGAACGTTTGTAGGTGAACCTGCTACCGTGACCAACAATCTTAATCTGAACGAAGAACATGAAATTATACATAAGTATAATTTTATTCGAGTGGGAATGCATGCAACTACATGACTTATATATATATCATTATCAAAATTCGACAACATAAAGCATGCAACATTTAACAATCTTGAATATTTAATTATTCATATGACATGATCATTTAAGTCCTACTTTACATTTTAAATTAATTATCTAAATCATAAGTCACACTTCACTAATGATAAAATAAATATTAACTTATAAACAAGTATTTAATTACCATTATTAGTATATTTTGAGATGATAATAACTTAACCACTATCTTGACGATATAATTTACGGTTTTAATCTTTAATCATTACCATTATTAATAGCAATTTAATTAATTAAGTCGTTCAATTAAATTATTTAAAATGATTTGTATTATCCTAACTCAGAGATATTACTAATACAATTATTTTTAATTATTCAACTCAATAAAGGTTCGAACCATATATATTTTTATTTTGCTATTTAGGTTCTTTTTCAATGATAATATTTTAATAACCCATTTTCTACCTTATTAACTCGTTATTAAAATAATCATTTTATTTACCTAGTATTAAATTTGATATGACGAAGGTAAAATCTTTATTTTATTAATTACTTATAACCAACCGATTTTAATTAATGGCTTGTAGTACGCCGATTGATTATGATCCTATGTCGTGCTCTTAATATGCTAGGATGGGTGGCCACCCCATCCTGCTACCATCCCATGCATGTGAACACACACTACGTGGCCCGCAGCCTGTACTACAATTATAAGAATCTTTTGCCACAAATAGGCTAGAGTACATCCTTGCCATTTCTTGATCAGTCTCCCATGTAGCTTCCTCAGACTCCTGATTTTTTCACAATACTTTTACTAAAAGAATTTCCTTTTTCCTGAGTGTCTTTATTCCTCGTACGTTAAATTTGATTTTAGCTCTAAGTCTTCACAATTTGTGATTATATGATCCTCATCTCGTACATATTTCTTTAGCATTGACACATGGAAAACATTGTAAACCCTAACTAGACTTGGTGGCAATGCTAGTCTATATGCACAATTTCCAACTCGATCCAGGATTGGGAACGGTCATATGAACCTTGGCTTCAACTTCCCTGGTCTTCTAAATCTGATCACCCCCTTCGTAGGAGATGCTTTTAGGTACACAAACTCCCCAACTTGGAACTCTATGTCCCTCCTTCGAGTATCAAAATAACTTTTATGTCGATCCTGACCTGCTTAAGCCTTTGTTGAATGAGTTTCACCTTTTTAGTTGCTACCCTCACCATCTCTAGCCCGACTATAACTGCCTCGGTAGACTCCAACTAGCACGATGGAGACCTGCACGACCTACCATATAAAGCTTCAAATGGTGCCATCCCTATACTGACTTGGTTAGAGTTATTGTAGGTAAGTTTAGCCGAGGCTAAGTGTTTCTCCCAGTCTCCTCCCCATCAAGAAAGCAAGCTTGCAACAAATCTTCCAAAGTTTGAATAGTACTCTCACTCTGACCATCAGTTTGGGGATGATATGCTGTACTCAGCTTGTTTTGGGTTCCCATGGCTTTTTGGAAACCATCCCAAAAATGTGAGGTGAATGGGGGATCTTGGTCGAAGACTATATCCTTTGGAATCCCATGCAATTGGACAATGTTATCCACATACAATCCTGCCAGGTATTTTGCAGTCCTCATTGATTTCGTGGGGATGAAGTGAGCTACCTTGGTTAGTCAGTCCCAACCACCCATATGGAGTCGTGCTTCTTATGAGTCCTTGGGAGCTTTGCAATAAAATCGCATGTGACACACTCCCATTTCCAAGTTGGTATTTCTAATGGTTGCAATAGTCCTCCATGTAGATGATGTTGGGCTTTGATCTTCTGGCAAGTTTGACAGTTGGAGACAAAATCTACAACATCCCTCTTCATGCCAATCCACCAGTAGGTTTGCTTTCAATCCTGATACATTTTAGTAACTCCAGGGTGTATCAAGAACTTTGAGCGATGAGCATCCTCCAAGATATTCTGCCTCAGTGCATCATCCTTGGGTACATAGAACCTTCCTCTAAATCTGATCACACGATTGGAATCAGCTACAATGTCAGAAGTCCTGTCCAACATTTCATTTAGCTCCTCATCACCTATTTGTGCTAGCTTAACACGATCAACCAAATCGTTTGAAATAACCAAATTTGGTAGTTACCCTATTAGTTGCTCCGCAGTGTTGACAGCTACCACTTCTGCTGACATTGCCCAAACTCTAGCTACCTACTAACCTTTGTCCACCTTGCCCATCTGACTCAAAGCGTTTGCTACCACATTTGCTTTCCTTGGGTGGTATAAAATTTGGGTGAAGATATGTAACGACCCGGCCCAAAGTGCAACGTAATGAGCCTAAGTCATTTCTCTATGATGGCTAACCAAAGTTAAGGATCTATATTCCATTCCAACTTATAAATAGGATCTTCTCCCAATAGGTATTAGATGTAGATTTAAGTTGAGGGATCTCACAATCCACCCACCTTTGGAAATTTCGTCCCCAAAATTCCTACCCTTGGCCCATTGCTAGCCCCATCCCATGACCATATTTTGCCCTATGACCGGCAGCCTAGCCAACATCCCTAGCCCAGCCCACCATCTAACACTTACCCAAGTTGCTCTGATACCACTTGTAATGACCTAGCCCAAAGTGCAACGTAATGGGCTAAGTCATCTCTTTAAAATGGTTAACCCAAGTTAAAGATCTATAGTCCATTCCCACTTATAAACAAAATCTTCTCCCAGTAGGTATTAGATGTGGGATTAAGTTGAGGGATCTCACAAGATATACTTCAAACTCCGGTGGTCTGTGAAGACTTCGAACTGAGCTCCATACTAGTAGTGCCTCCAAATTTTCAGGCCCAAAACTGCTGCTGCCAATTCCAAGTCATGGATTGCATAATTTTGCTCATGATTCTTTGATTCACGAGAGACATAGGCCACCACTTTACCTCCTTGCATAAGGACACATCCTAAACCCAATAGGGACGCATCACTGAAGACTACGAATCCTTCATTACCATTTGGCAATGTCAAGACTGGTGCAATTGTGAGACTCTTCTTTAGAAACTAGAAACTCTCCTCACACTTACTACTACACTCGAACTTGACTCCCTTCCTTGTGGGTTTGGTCATTGGCGATGCTACTAAGGAGAAGTCTTTAATGAATTTCTTGTAGTAACCCGCTAAACCAAGAAAGCTTCTGATGTCAGTGACTGACTTGGGTTGTGGTCAATCAGTGATTGCTTTCACTTTTGATGGATCCACTGCAACTCTAGCCTTTGAGATAATATAACCAAGGAAATTTACCTCCTTCAACTAGAAGTCACACTTTGAAAATTCGGCAAATAGTTGAATCTCCCTTAGGACTTGAAGAGTTATGGACAAGGTGCTGCACATGCTCTTCTTCATTATTTGAATAGACTAGAATGTCACCCACAAATACAACAATAAACTTGTGCAAGTATGCGTGAAATACTGTGTTCATGAGTAACATAAGCTGCTGGTGCATTAGATAGACCAAAAGGCATGACCAATAACTCATAATGTCCATACCAAGTTCGGAAAGCTGCTTTCTGTATGTCTAACTGCTTTACTCGTAACTAGTGATAACCAGACCGCAAGTCTATCTTAGAAAATATTCTGGCTGTTTTTAGCTGATCAAACAAGTCATCAATCCTTGGTAAGGGGTACCGGTTCTTTACTATCACTTGGTTCAATTGTCGATAGTCAATACACAGTTCTTCGCAAAAAGAACAGGGGCTCCCTAGGGTGAAGTACTTGGTTGGATGTTCGTCTAGGAATACATCGGGAAACTTTGCTACCACAGGAATCATGGATAACTCTTTGGGTTTGGACTTAGACTCCACTAAGTTAGCCAAAAAGACTTTACAACCCTCACCAAACAAATCGACATCAATGGAAAGTGGTTTTTCCATGGATTTCCACGAGTAAGATGCTTCCTCCCGAGGTATGCATGTTGCCAACCTCACTTGATGGCGGTGGGGCACTGACAGAGCCCTAAACACTTTTTCGGTAATGTCTATCCAGCTCTCCGCCTTTATTGGATCGATCCCTCCAATAAATACCTCAGCTCTATTATTCTTGAACATTTCCATAGTATAACAGTCACAATCATCAACAGTTGGTGGTAATACTTGTCAGACTACCGGTGGCACTGGGTTTGGATGCTCCTCTCACTCGCTGGGGTCTGCTAATCCTGCCCGCCCTTGGGCACTTCCCCCACATGACATATTAAACCATTGGAGGCATTAAAAAATAAAAAAACGCAAAGGGTGAGCATCCAAAACACACTAAAAACATGCACACGACTCTTAAAATTGGGCTCATATAAATATGACATCTTAAATGAATTCAAATTACAATAAATTCATCAAACCTTGGGAAAAACCTAGCAAAGTTTCCTTTGTAACTAGGACACTAGAAAATTTTTACAACCACTACAAATTTCGCTATTATAAAATAAAAGCAAAACATTCATATTTTTCACATATAACAGTTACAAAAACATTCAAAGGTGTTCCACCTCGTTAACATCATACAACAAATCATTCACAACACAAACTTCATTCTTCAGTCTATTGCTTTGCCTAGCGTCACATGTGCCCTTCTCTTACAAAATCAAACAACACAGAAGCTCTTGAAACCCATGTTTCTTTTCCACTCCGATACCTAGTTAATTTTTATCCTTTAGTTTTAGGATTCTAGGGCTTGGAGAATTCTTGCACAAAATAGTTAGACCTGCATAGCTCAGAGTAAACCATTTACAAAGCATCTCAAATATTGGTCAATGATAATAATTTTTATACAATCACATGCAAGGCAACTTTGTTGCTTGGTCAAAAGGCCCTATGGCACTTATTCATGAATTCAAAGTAGCTCGTTAGCGCAAAATACTATTTTCGTTATATGGCTCGCCAGCCTCACATAAATAATTACATTGCCTCACTAGGTGCACATAGTAATTTCATTTTATAGCCCCCATGCCTCACATCCAATGAGCAAGCCACACACATAACAACAACCAAGTAAACCATTCCCATGTGTCATTCAAGATTCTTTGCACTCCCTAACCAAACCTGTAACACCACACTATATAGAAAACATATGTTATTATTCAAAGATTACCAATGTGGAAATTAGTATGGAAAAGAATTTCAAACTGGCAAATGAACAACTCATCGTTCATGGGAACTTCATCATGAAATCATAAACTTCTTCACATTCACATTAACATCAACATAATAAAGTGAAGTGGCCAATAAAGCCTAATTATAACCGTTGAGATAATATTCACATGAACCAGAATACTCAATGGTTATGTATCAATATTCTGCATGAGCTGGAATCTGATCGACAACAACATGCCTGTGGCTAATAGGGCCTATGCTGATCATAACTGAATTACATGGTGCGGATACACTCAATAGAGAGTATACTCATGCTAAATAAATATTCCTAGTATGTATTATAGCAAATAATTATAATCATAACATATATTAACAACCAAACCAAACACCATAGGTGCGTATCGACTAAGCCCCTCGGTGGACGTCATGCTCCCATCCATCATGCATGCATAGAAAATCTGAAAGTCATATAATATATATAAGGCCTAGGAAGCGCTGACATATAGTGCTAGAGAGACTTTTGATCTGGTTCTCAACTTCAAAATTCAAATTAAGGAATCTCAACCTTGAAGTTTTATTAAACTAGACAATTTGGTAAAATTAGGATCCATTAAAACACAATTAACTATGTCTTATGATATGTAAATCAAACAACATGTAACCAAGGAATAGATCAAGTATAAAGGAGTCCTAATGAACCTATGAGGCAAGCTCCACATCCTAGCTCAACGAGCTCGACTCCGCATGGCCTAATAATAGACCACTACTCAAATCATAAATAAATTGTGTGTGCGATGTCATGCAAACAATCCTAAATGTAGCAAATGACATGATATACAAGGAAGAAAACTAAACACACCACATCTCACAGTCATCACATCATATTCACTTGTTGAGCATGCCAAAGTCTACATGATATTCTGATAAATAAAATAAGGATGTAGGAATAAAGATCTCAGTATTTTGTGAAATGAATTTTGGGATTCAGCCCCCGTACTTAAATCTAGCTAGAGATATCGAGATGCCGGGAAGATCCAATGCAATTTATCTGAGATACCTGACACACTAATTGAGGATAAGATCTCAGTAAAATTATGAAAAATAACTTAAATTTTTGGGTCAATTATTTAGACTTAACATTGACGGTAATTTTTTTGAGCGATCTTAATTTGGAGGACTTGAAAGATCTCGAGTAAAACTCATACTTATGTCTGTGAATTAAAGATTATCGTTATTAAAATAATCTTATATCTTTTAACTAATTAAGATAATTAAGTTAATTATTATTTAACTTAAGATTTTCACATTGCAATCAGTTCACAACCAAATATTAGTTAAACTACTATCATTTGAACCATTTAATCAATTAATACACTTGGCACACAAAATGATATGACTGAGACGAATATTGTTTTAATCTTTTATAGTGTCAATCGCTATTAGGTAGATTCATTGATGGATTTCACAATTTCAAGTTGACACGAATATTTCATTACATTCTATTAACCAAACACAATAAACAATTAAAAATCACATTTTTATCACAAAATCAGTAGGGCAATAAATAGATTTACATGATATGATGAAGATCTAACTATCTACATGCCTAATTAGAGAGTATACATGTCAACAATCATGATCATGTCAAAACGAAAAGAAACAGGGAAGAGGGTGATGTTCCTCGGTGGGGAGAGGAAGAGGAGGAAGAAGAGAGGAAGGGGAGGAGGAGGGAGGCAACGGGAAGGGCAACGGAGGGGTTGGACAGTGAGGGGCAACCAAAAAGGGTGGCAAGGGGTGGCCAAGGGGGGCAAGGGCTGAAGAGGGGGAGAAAAGCCCCCAAAAAACTGATTGTGGGGGTTTTAACAACGCCCACTCGAGAGCTAGGACAAGGGCGCCCTCTTCAGAGCATGTGCACGTGTCCGGTGCAAGGCCTCTGCAATAAGGAAAAGGTCGGGAAAAATCAGGAAAATGGGGGGAAAGAATGGGGGGTGGAGGGGGAGGAAAAGACCCAGAATGGCTTCTAGGGAAGCACAGTGTGAACATGACACTAATCTATACAACACAATCAAATAAAATACAAACCACTAGCTTGGCAATTTGGGTCGACGGGAAAACTTGATCATAGGCAAGTCCAATGCCTAAGCCCACAACAGTACACAAGAATCCTCCTAGCACCAGACCGATTGAAGTGGATCGACCGTGTACTACTTGGATTAAGCCAACAACAATCCACACATAAAACACTAGGCTAACGGGCGGGGTTTTACAACCTTCCCTTCTTAGAAAAACTCCACCCCAAAATTTCAACACAAGAAAGGAACAACCACAAACAACAAAGGAATACAGCCACAACACACTATAAAGCCAGCTACAACAAAAAATGTCACACTGAAACCAATTTATCTATCTTGCCCAACAAATGGCCCGACACTAAAACTAACAACACAACAACCACTCATGCTCACCACATGCATACCAAGAGTATGTACTCATACTCGTTTCCTACTAGAGTGAACAAATGTAGTCCAAGGTGTTCTCATGGTAAACCCAAATCCATTTCGCTATTAAAGTAAACTAGAAGTGTCACGGGAGACCAGACCAACTCTCAAATTTGATTAATTTGGTCAACCAAAACTTAAGTGGAAGAGATTTACTCTAAGCGTCATAAGATGAAAGGACACTAACATGAATGTATGAAATGCACAACCTAACTGGACCTTACGTGGATGATATGACAACAAAAAAATTCACACTCCAATCAATTAAATATGATAAAAAATTTTATAAATAAACGGATAGAGTTTCCCATAAAGTGCAATAAGGGAACCACCCTATCCATTATTATATCACAAAATATATAAAAATAGCAAGATATATCATCACATTCTACAACACATAACAATTTCTATATTATAATCTATGACTGGGTTTTGACCCATCTGCTATCCACATTAACATGACAGGAAGTTTACTAACTTCATCACAATAGTAACATTATTATTGACATCAAAACATCATTAACAAAATTAAGATAACCATGCATTAAACATCATCAAAATATTTCATCAAAAGTTTTACACATTAACCAACATCACAATAAAACATCCTTTTGTCAGGCATGAGTGTGCAAGGATGTCATTGCTCATTTGTCAAGTCAGGCATATTCTGTAGTGTCTGATGCTCACCTACATATATAATAGAAAACTATCAGCAACGATTGTCACTAGTTCAGGAAATAAGTAATATTAAACTATCAATGAGAGAAAACTATCATGAAAGGAAAACATACATGTAGTTCATTAGAACTCTCATAAGGGTAACTACTGAGGAGTCATTGAGCTATAGTCTGGATAGCATCCTGAAACTGATTGGCCTGGTGCTTCTCTCGGCATTTTCTGATTGTTTTTTGGTCCCTCATAACTACAAGTATATCCCAAACCCTCTTTGATCTTCCATATATCTCCTAGCCTTGTTCATGAAGGGCAAGTACTCCTAAGCAGCAGCCTTTAGTAACCTTTGAACTACAAGTTCGGACATGCACTGTATTAAACAGTGCTCGTAAACCCCCATGTTTCTCCTTGTGTGAGGAACTCAAAATACGAAATTGATTAAGATCTCTCGGGAATAGAACAACCCTCTCACTAATCCAGAAGTCATATATAGGCATGTGAAGGAATTTTAATATTGTAGGTCCAAAGGCAACTTACCGTGCATCTTGTTTTCAAAATTAGACTTGGGGGATCTTATCCTCAAGGTTTATTAATTCAAAAAAGTATTCGTTAAAATAATCCATATTAAGTGGGATCCAATAAATCAACCATTTAACATGTCTTACAACCTACAATCCAAATTAACAATAAAAGAGATCGACAAACAAGAGTACAAGTCCTAAACAGACCTGGTAAAAGCTTCAAGTGTAATCTCGTGCCTATGTGGCAAGCTACTACACTGAACCTACACAAACAGAACTAAAGACTAATGCCCGTGTACACGCATATGATGCATGAATGATATGATCGATAAATCAAACAACACTAGGACAATCATGCATATCCTAATCATTGCAAACAACCTCTAATCATGTCGACAATATAATCTTGTACGACTATATGATATCGAGATAACGTACAACACTCAACAAGGTAAGGTAATCCTAATAATCATGTCATATATGTATGATAAACCTATAATTTATTGGTAATATAATTAAATTCAAACATCATCAGTAATCACAATCTAACTATTTTCATGCGACAATCGCATTGAGCATTACTTAATCATATGGATCTACATTCCTAGGCAATTATGCCATCAACGTCGCAAATTTTTTAATATGTAATTAAACTTATCGATTAACTAAATAAATATCATTATTCTAATAATCAAACTAATACCAAATTGTCATAATTCAATTATCTATTTGTAATTATATCAATAGTTCAAAAACAATCTTCATACTAATTAATAAAATTGGCATTTTTTTGTTTTAATGATCCATCACACTGAGTTAACAAAGCAACCTAAACTCACATACATGCAATCAATCAATAATTTAATCATAATGCTTATGATGAAATGAATTTAAATTAAATTGTATACATAAGTCAGCAATTACGTGGAGACAGCGATTGCCGTGAGGAGGGACACGGCGTCTCTGATTGTCGTCATTATGAACGGAGTCAACAAGGGTGGGTAGCTCGAGGTCGCCGAGGTGGTGGACGGCGGCAGTGAGGGTGGTCGCTAGTGATGGCTCGGGGAAGAAAAGTCAGCAGCGGTTCAGAGAAGAAGGTCAGGGGAGAAGAAAAATAGGTTGTGGGCATTATCGTAAATAAAATTTGATAGCTCTCGACTCGAGTCAATAATAAAAAATAAATCCTTAAAATATAAACTAAAATATATTAAAATAGCATCAAATTAAATAATGTCGACCTAAGTCAAATGACATGTTGTAAACCTATTAACCCACCAAAAAAAATAAGTAACACATATTAAGGTGATAAATGATCTAAATATAATTCTACTATCTAGCATAAATAAAATAAACTGGGCGTACTATCATGTACTTTTTTAATTCATTTTGCTACTACATTGTTGACGTTATCATCGTATACTTGGGTACACATGACCCTCATGGCTCATAACACACAACCGGCCTCGGTTTAACACACGTGTTTTGAAATTGACTTGACTTGAAATAACGGCTAAACCGACTAGTTCTCGAGTATAATACCCTAATTCTGATCATGGGTTTTACAATAGTATTCTAGAGAAAAACCACCACCATCGCCTTACACCACGAGGTGAACTGGCGGTCAGGCTGACCTGCCACAATTGATTGTACTAGGGAACATTCTACTAAACATAGGCTCACTACTGGCCCAAAAAAAGCAGCAAGTGAACTTCATCAAGCATTTAAACAAGAGATTATCTCAAAATTTAACATAGACGGTTACCACAATGCACTACCAATCCAATGCTAGGAAGAAAATGCACATCTACAAACCCTGTTGGTGAGCTTCATCTTCCCCAATGTCAATTTCATTAGTCTCGACCTGAACACTACTCTCTTTACCTAAACTCTTCCTTCTTTTTCCTTCTTCTAATTGTTTTTCCGGCATGACAAAACATATAAAAAGCTATTTTATAATTGTATTAAAAAGGCCAAAACAATTAACTTAAAATTTTCTATCTTCTTCTACCTTATATAATTGACAATTGTATTCATGTAATGCCCAACTTTTTGGTAAAGTTTGCATTTTCGCTTCTTCACTTGAGAAGACAGACCTCCATTCTCTCATTTGCATTTTCAAGAATATCATTTCATCACCAATACCCTCCTCATTTTCAATGAAATCCTCTAAACTAATAGTTGTCACTTCATAACTTTTACTATATTCCATAATTTCAAAACCTATTAATTCCATGCTTAAACACGCCAATTATCAAATGCATGAACAAACACGAAGAAGCAAAAAACAAACAAAAAATATGATTATCAACATAAACATAGTTAAATAGTGCCTCAACTAAAAAATGATTAAACAGTGCCTCAACCCCACTCAACATATGATTATTAGTAATCATGCCATCATAATCATAAATATTACAACACAAAACACAAAAAATGAGATTAGCAACTAAAAAGCAGAGTTAAATTGTGCTCAACTAAAACATGATTAAACAGTGCTTCTGTAACACTCCGATTTTGGTACACCTAAGAAATGAATAAAAAATGTTACGATCGAGTCGAGTCTTGTCTAAAGCTTCTAATCTATAAGACTTGATCAATAATATAGATCAAAATAACGTGCTTGTCGTCTTGAGAATGAAAGACATTATTAAATATGCGTTAAATTTAATACATCAAATGTAAATAAAATTATAAAAGAAAATAATTGCGCTGAGCTGATATGAGTGTAACGTTTATCTGTCCTCCCACCAAAGGCGACTCAGAATCACAATACCGATATATATAATATGAAAAACGTGAGTAATAAGTGTTATTGGTCCAAAAAATAACTAGTCTAAACACACAAGTGAAATATGATATTCGACAAGAAAAGAAAACCATATACATTTCCTCCATGTGAACTCTCAAAGGCTATCTATTGAGGAGCCACCAGGCTACATCCTCAATTGACTAGTATGCTGATGCCTCACTCAGTGCTTTCTCTCTTTTTTATCCCTTGGGACTATCAGTATTGTAAAACCCGCGACTCAAGTTAGGGTTTTACATTAGTGAACCAGTTGGTTCAGATTTGGTTTGCGTCAAGTTAGTTTCATGACGTATGTGCTCAGCCGAGGCTAGCTGTGCATTATGAGCGATGAGGGTCAAGTGTACCCGAATATTGATGAGAAAGTCAGATAAATAATGATAAATGAGTTATCAGAGTATATGATAGTATGTAGTTTTTTTATGCATTTAATCATAGAATTATTTTTGGTGAACATGTCATTTTTGATGTTATTGAGTGTATTATATTTTGTAGTATTTTTTCATATTTTTCTATACTTTTTTTATGAATTTCTTAGGAGTTAGTTATTATTTTTATTCGAATCAGAGTCAAGTCAACTTTTATTCACCAAAACCCCTCACGAAGTTTCCCCCTCTCTCCCCGATCGCTGCCGCTAATGCTGCTTATGGCTGCCGGAATAGCGCTAATCGATGCCTCCGACCACCGCCTAAACGTTGCTGAACAACCCTCCACCATCCTGGCCACCGCCCGGCCACCCAGATGCAAGGGAGCCCGTGCTTGCACTGCGCTCCCGATGCTGACGTCATCATGCCACCGTCACTGCCCTGTCAACCCAAACAAATCCTTACCCTCACTGTGCCCCACCACCAAAACTGGCATGATGCCAATTGGGCAAGACGAGCAACCACGATCAACCCACGGCCGAGCCCTCACCTCCACCGTAGTCATGTCGAGCTCGCCCAGCTAGTGCCAACCCACAGCCCCAACCACCTCGCAAGAAAAGGCACCAAAAAACCATTGGAAGGCCACCGAAAAAGTACCAGCAAAACCGTCGCAAACCACCCAGAAAATCAAATTTTGTAGAATTATCCAGAAATCACAGAATTTTCGTCGACTTCATTCCACTGAACCAGATTAAACTTCAAAAACTGTCGGGTGCCAAATTCGAGTCCCAAAACACGCAACACAACCCTAATCATCGCCAATTGCTGATGATATAAGGTATAATTACCTTCTACCTAATTAATTAAAATTGATAATTATTAGCACTGCACGTTAGAATTTGATTGATTGACATGATAGAGTGGTTTGATTATAAACAAAAATGAATTTGCATGATTTGAATGATATGAAATGAATGTTATTGACCTAATTAGGTAAATTATTTATAAGTTTTTAATTAACTGCAATGCAATTTAGAAAATCATGATGTAGATGGATGTGAATGCTTGATATGAGCGTATTGTTTAGGATGTAAGAATGCATCATTCAGATATTGGGTGTTAGTTTTTAGATTTGATATGTAGGTATGGAGTAGGAGCTCTTCGCCTAGGCAAGTGGACATGATTGAGCTTCCATCGGGTCCATTTAGGACTCGCTTTTGGTTTGGCCTTCTCACTCTATCGTGATTTGATTTAACGGGTAAACGAACATGTCGAGTGGTGGATTTGTTATATCTCACTCCACACGGGCCATTTAGTCATATGA